>JAGVSQ010000960.1:0-32758 GCA_022683975.1 Rhyacophila evoluta
ATGTGAGATCACTGTTAGCGACCCGGGTTTCGCCTTCCGGCATCTTCAGGCTACAGACAGTTTTATGTAAAACTTAGTTTTAAATATCATCATTAAAAATCATATAATATAGAAAGGATAAAAATATTAAATAATTATATTGCGGAGTAAGTGTGTTAGAATATCGCCGTTGGTAAAAAACCAATTATTTTCGCGAACAAATTGACGAGCAAGGTAAAATGGCATTTATAAAAATAAAATATTTTTTAAAACTACATATTGACACCTAAAGTAGTGAATAATAGTTCTAAAATATCACTAGTTAAATCTGAATCGCACTGTATTATAGTATGATTAAAAATGTTATACCGGTGTATTTTACGTCCAAGGTCGTGAAGTTTCCTAGAACACGAGAGGTAAACTTGAGTCCAGGAAGCAGCCTTAATGATGAGTCTCGTCGAGGCTTACTATATTTAATAGGCACTCTTCTGCTGACACCAATTTTCCCTACATAACACTCGGGCTATCACACGACAAGCGTTTCCACGAGATCATTATTATATTTACTTTGGATAATTTCCATAGTAAGAAACATGATACTTGATAATATAAATTTGCAAAAGGGTTTGTGAACTTAAAGGGATAAAATAACATATTATTTTCCATGTATGCAGATATTTTTGTATATTTGCTTTTCGTCGATTCTAAAATCTACACGTTGACATTTTTTTTAAATCAATCAAAAATAATTGAATTGAATATATGACAAGCATTTAATTATTTATTGTATTTCTATTTATGGCGTAATTTTTTCATTATTGTTGTGTTTCTCAACTCGTGTACGCCTCACAATTGCTATAAAAATGTGACGATCATGATGATTACTTGAAGTAAGAGTAAAGGGGGCTTATAAATATGTTTTGTTTTTGAGACGAACGGATGGATATGCATGTCAAAATTACTGTCGGTGCGGACGGCTTGCGGCTGCGGAGACCATTACACCTCACTTTCTTGTAAAAAGACAATCGCTATCGACAATTAAATGATATTTTTCATTGTATGTATTAATTATAACACATTTTTTATATTTGTTTATTTATATTGACAGTGAGTCGTGTGTAATGAATCATGTCGTGTCACAATTGAGAAAATACGGAACATCTTAGATATTTTAAAACATTGTAAGACTTCTTCAACGTTTACTTACTCGATTAATTAATGAATCAATCATTCGAGACCATTTTATATACGTTTCTTTTTATCACTAAAGCTTTATTCTTTCTGAAATTTTTCCATGAAGTTTTTCATAAAAAAAATAGGGATGCTCGTGGGACGATAGTATATTATCGTCGCATTGTATTTGTTGAGTAGTTGTATTTACTTTTGTGGGAAATATTATGATATGGGGTTTCACTAAGATATTGTTCGGCTTGATTTACTTTTTTTCTTATGGCTTTCACTTTATCCGACAGTTTTGTGTATTTGACTGATAAGGGTTTACTTGTGTTACGTATGTCACTTGTCTAAATATGTACCTGCCGTTTGCAGTATAGGACGATATTAATCATCATACGAATAAGTAAACGTAGATACACTGCAATTTATATTAACTAAATTTCATATCTTTTGTATTTGTTACGCTAGATTGCCGTGTTTGAGAATTATATAAATTTTCAAATTATAAAGATTCGCATTAATTTTTGATGTATTCGCTTTTAAAATATTTCAGATTATACGGAAATTACGAAAATTTAATACATGGATCAACGACGAGATCACTGCAAGACTTAACAGGTGGAATCGTCCAAAGCTTCGGCCTCAGTCATCAAGATCGTTACCTCACCTTCCAAGTCCTCAATAGCGCCGTACCGAGATCCAGCTTACTAATAGCAACTATAACACCTGTAAGTATATAAACTTCATAATATTTATATATTCGCCAATCATTATTAATTTTTAATGTATTCTATCACCATGAATGTGCAGTCACATACACCTCTATATTTCCCGCATACATTTCAGTCGGGATATCAAGTAAGTGGCATTTATTGTGACTCCTGATAGTTAAAATCAATCACTGTATACAAACCAATTTGCTAGTGAAAGAAAATGTCGAATTTTACCGCATTTTAGTGAGATATTAATGTCAATATCAAAATGATTTAAAATACTCTCTGTATTTCTTTAGCTTACGCTGAAATATACACATAAATGTAGGTAAATTGAAAAAAAATGAATATGTAGACAAATCAAATTTAAGGTGTAAACAAATTTCTAGTTTTAATATTTTCTGGTTATTAAAAAAACACTTTTTTTAAACTATTTAATTTACATTTATGAAATTTTAAATCGTCGCCAATATTGAAAGAACACGTAACTCGAATTGTTGGTTTGAGTTACTCTATACTATATCTTTGGCACATTTTTGTATCAACACACATATTTATAAAACGTATAGAAGTTATTTACAAAAATATGTCAATAATACGAGTGAGATCAAACAATAAAACAATATTTTATAAAATGGGTTTAACGAAATAATAAAGTTACGTGTTCCTGCAATATTTGCGTTGACATATGGATTTGATCACTTTATGAGATAAAATGTACACATAAGCATTGTATTAATAACAAATAATTACTTGATAGAAAAACAAATTTATCCGAACGATTAACTTAATTCAAAATTTAACTAAACTCCTAGCTTAAAAAAACATCGATGATATCAAAAATGTTGAATTATTTCAATTGTCAACATCGAGCGGTTCGATATTAAATAATGTATGTTCGGAACGCTGAGTACCGACGCATCGTTTAGATTCGCTTTTAGACTATGATGGTAGGTATTATATTTCAGGCTAATACTTTATTGGTTATTGCCACTATAACTTCCATGTCGAATGTATAATTTCAGGGCCGATTTCGTATTTTCCTCCACACCTTGAAATTCCAACACCAATAATTTTATTGACAAATATAATTGGTGGCGTATTTACTAACCTACTTTAGAGGAAAACATCGTAGGCATACGCAAATAAATTTGGGCGTGTGAAATACCTACAACAATAATTATGAACTAATACTTAATTGTTTATTTCAAAAAATAGTTTTTGGTATGTATACCTATCGTGTTATCACTTCAAGAAACTTACTTCGTTTAGAACATCTGGTTTTGTAGCTAATACAATATTCTACGGCATTGCCCATCTTCTCAGGGAGAGCGATCGAAAAATTGCTTTTAAATGTTTGCGGTTTCATACGGCGAGTGTGATGATTTCTTCACATAATTTTTTGAACGGCTAAGATTCATTAAATAAATATTTATTATATGTTTTTACTTAAGTGCGTAGCTACGTAAGTCTTGGATAATTTGTATTTACTCCCGGGCCAACACTGATTAAAATAGATTGCTTCTTGATATCAAAGCTACCGAATAAACTTGATTGAGACCGGGTGTAAAGACGGGGCGGGTGGATAGTGGGTAGATTTAGTACGCCTAAATCCGCTTAAATCTCTCTTAGCTTGGAATTGCGGGCTCGAAATCTTTATTTGCATGAATAAAATGTATTTCAATATAAATTAAATTTACGAATCTGTTTCACCCAATCATCGTAAAAATAATTTATTAAGATGCATCCCCACATTATGTTATTTACACGCTCTTAAGTCCAGTGGAATAAATAATTTAAAAGTGTACTATTAAATCAAATAAAAATAATATTCAAAATAATATTTAGCAGCAAAAAGTTATGCTCTATCTGTGACTTTATTTCACCACTAGTTGACAGAATTTCAAATGTATACTAAGACCAATCCTTGATAAAAAAATTTATAAGCTCTCTATTTTGACGAATACCAGCTAATAAATCCTCCATTGGCAAAATTTAGAACTCTTGTAATAAGAGAATAAAAGTTGTCGAGCATTAAAGTGCAAATCTCTCATAAAATGGATGACTTATATTGGTACATGTTGTGAGTATATCCACTTCACAACAACCTGCTAAAGAATGGTGTATCGTTTCACGCAATTAGAGTGCCTGATTAAGAAAACAGGAAAGAAAACATGTTTTTTGTACACAATTAAAAAGCTCTTTGACAATTAATATGGTATAAACACGTGATTAGCCATTTTTATTTGTAAACTATGTAAAAAAAATTGTAGAGAAAGCAGGAAACCACAATAAAATAGCATTCTATGCTATACATGGAAAGAGTTTTCATAAAAATAATTAATTTATTATTATAATCGTCGAAATAAAAAAAAAACTACTTTGCTTTTATATGATATATTTATTTACTTAAATTTGCCATATATTACAAAGCTTAAAAAGTTTCACTTGAAAGTTTATGAAGTGTTGATAATAAAACTCCTTTAAAGTATTTTCTTCTTGGATATACAATATTATAAAACCAACTTAACTTCAAAAAAGTATAACTTATGGTAAAAAAATATTTCACAAACGTCGTCGAGTATAGAATAAGAAAATGAAATTGTTACCCAAAGGTCGGCTTAAAAATCAAACGGCTATTTTTTAGAGAGTATTGAAATTTGTAGGTAACAATAATTTACCGAATTACCCTTGTTTACACAAAATATATTATGGTTACTCAAATAAATACGATATCAATTTAATAAGTATCCACTTATAGATGATTCTATGGCTGTGGTTATTTATATTCTTGGAATAGAAAAATATCAATCTTTAGCGTAATTTTTATCTTCTGAGATTATTGATGCGTGGAATCAGCACTCAAGGGCACACTATACCTAAAATTCAATACACATATATTGATACCATTACAACAACATCTCATGGTTAAGTAAAAATAAGTATTATATTATTAAATTTGACCAAAATTTACATTGCAAACAAATATCGCTAAATATTTCATCTCTAAATTTACAGAATATTTACTTGTATACTGTGTGGTCAAAATTATACACAGCCAAAAATATTATATAACATGTAAAATAGAAGATACTAATAAAATTGTATGACCATGTGAAAATTTCTTTCGCAGGAAAAAGAAAAACGGCAGTTGAGGTTACGGAACGGTCTGATGACGCAGCATGCTTACAGCGTGACAGGGCTGGCCAGGGTACGAGGGCAGGGTGGCGAGACCCCTCTCGTGAGGCTCAGGAACCCCTGGGGTCGTGGGGAGTGGGCTGGGGCTTGGTCGGCCGCCTCCTGGGAATGGCACGGCCTATCGGACAGGGATCGAGATTTACTCAGCGTCAGGGTTACAAACGACGGAGAGTTTTGGTGAGTCATATACAACTATACCCATACAATTCTTCATTTTGTGAATTCTTCACAAAATTTGCAGCAATATAAATAAAATTAAATTAGTATTTTTTTTTGATTTTAACTAAGTTTTATTTAATTAAGACTGCTTCAACTACAATCGACAACTTCATAATTGATAAAACCGGTATTGATAAATGAATATAAAAATCGTGAAAATAAATAAAACATTGAATATTATTTAAATATAGTTTTTCGTCACACAAATGGCAAACTGTATTATGTGTATCTAAATCAATTTTTGAAGAAGGATTAACGGTATATTTATTTTATACTATTCTAATCTATTACACCAGGGACACCCAAATTTTAGTAGCGCGAGTTAAAAAAAACGATCACCCAACGAGTTTATTTATTTTTATTTCTTCTTAGTTATAATTATTCATACTCAGATTAGGGCCGGATGGTAAATTTGGGAATCACTGCATTACACTGTTATTTTACAACTTATTAAACAGATTTTTCTTATTCACTATTGGTTTAGTATAGTTCGTTCACGAGACTAAAGACGACAAAAATGAAAACCCGCATATTAAATAATAATCTGTATTAAAATAGATACTGTAGTTTTGAATGTAAATTATTTTATTATTATTATTAATATCGTTGACGTGAATATTTTTTTTAAATTGGCATCTGTGGAGCTGGTAGTATGATACACATATTTAAATTTACTATGCACGTTTATGGTGAATAATTTATTAAGTATTTTATATATTATTCATTTTTAAGCAAAGCAAGTAATCATCTATGTAATTTCAAATATACGAGCATATAAGGCGTTAAATTATCAATACCAGTGCCTACGTCCAGTAGCGTACTTAGTTGTATGAAATATTAGCTGAAGTATTCATACATTATTTACATATTTAACATCAACTTATAAATAGAAGTCTGTATATTGGTTTGGTGTGACAAACATATAGCGATTTGACATGATATAGATCTAAATCCAGCACTAGAATTTGAAAAAAGTAATCCTGGTAAAATAATTTAAAAAATATGTATGTATTGTCATAAATATTTTTTTTACTATCGATTTATTAATGCTTTATCTGACTTACCGAAAAAATTTCGTACACCACTGCCTAAATAATATTTTTCATATGTAGAATTGATGTAAAATAAATGAAATCATCGACGAATGCAAAATTCACCATACTAATACTAAATCATTATACATTAATTTAATATCTAAAATCTGCTTGAAGCTGTAATAATCATATTTTATTTTTTAATAATATGGTTAAATTTACAATAAATAAGCCATCTACATAAAAGTAATCCATAACATAGGTCGGAAACCTTTTGTTGTAAGATAGTCAAATATTTTAGGCGGGTATTATTGTGGGCCGCACTTAGGCTATTTGGTATTGTACTATGGGCCGCACCAAAACGCTTCGTGGACTGCTGGTTGCCGACCACTGCACTATAATATTAATTATTGTGGATATTTCTTTATGTATATTTCGACGATAACGGAAAATATTGAACACATCTGCGTAGGATGACTGTTTGGAAAGCAAATAGGTAGATAATTATTATTTAACCTATGGGAATAATTAAAATTTTCACGTTTTTATGGGTCACGAACATCGCTTCTGCACTTGTTAATTACCATCTTTAACAAGGCAGTCTCTTACTGGGTCATTTTTTTTAGAAATTCTTTTCCGTCAGCTGGTGTTTATTAAATATTTTATCACCTCACATTTAAACGGTGACCGCGATTTTTAATTGTACATCGTTAACATATTATCAATGTATTTTATTTGATATTTATGGTGAAGGAATACTGAAATAATTATAAGAATATCTGAAAAACATTTACCTGTTTTGCAAATAAAATATTTTAATTCAGATTTATGATATATACGAACTTACTTTACTTCAGTATTTTTTCATTGTTAAATAAACTGTAACGAGGCGGCTGAAAAGTGGATGTACTTAATTCCATACCGAAAGCTATGAGTTAAAATCCTATGGCTCTATATACCCTAGCCTAGCTATTTAAAAAATATTCAAAATTGGATGACTAATGGGTTAAGTAATCGCTTGATTGATGCAAAAACAATATGATACATCTTTACATTACTGATATTCATAAATATCTTCAGTAGATACATATTTACACATTGTGTAAATATACGTAATTTACTTTTGAAGCGGACATGGAAAAAGTATATTCTTGTGATATGATATTTTTTACGTAGTACTGTTAGTGAAAATATAGCGTCTTTATCATAAAACTAAACTTTTTTTGAATTTATTTAGGTTACTTCCATATAAATATATTATAATAGTTGTGTGTTATAGATTTAGGCGTATATTTTATAAAATTTATTTTATTACTAAGAGAAACTTAGCAAATAAATAGCGCTATTATTTATTACGTTTTATTTACGGCTAGGCTGCCGGCACTTAACTGACATAATGAAATGATAAATGAACATAAAATACATGTGTGTATTTTAAATCATGCTTTCCGATACGCGTACTTGAAATCGAGATCAAATTCTCATAATCTCAATAACTCGTGGGAAATGTCTTGCCTAATAAAACGTGCATTACCCTCTCACGAAAAATAATATTCGGGTATCATTACCAAACAGTCACTATATTAGCGAAATTGACAAATATAATGTTATCTGACGGATAAATCGAAGCCGGTGTCTTGTCAAATGGGACTTTCACTGAGCCATAAAAGGGATACGGAAAATTTACGACACTAAGTATCAACTTTATAAGGAAATTGTCTACTTATTTACACCTGAATTCCTTTAAATTAAATATCATACATAAATGTAACCTCGTACACAATCACTCATTTGGTCAAAGATTAAAATAGTTATAAGTATTCCCTAAATTATCATATATATAAAATAAGTAGTGACAAATATTTTACGGTAACGTTGTAGCACGTCTACTCCGAAAGTGAAGTGTATAAATCTCCGCAATGTGAACATATCATAAATCGATAGACTATTATCTATGAGAATTAGATACCAGATAAATTGCTTAACTCGACGGGCATCAAATTTTGTATTATTAGATTTACAGATTTAGCAAATATAAAAATTGTACTCGCTATCTTCGATTCCAAAACGCGCACGCTTTTTTTTTGGATATCGAAAAGACCAGCAATGTTTAAATGCATATTGTGTATTTAAAACATTAGCAACGTCAATTAGTTCGTTGTTTATGTGTTATAAAATATTATCAATCGAACGAGGCTGTTTTATTTTATCGTATAAATATATATATATACAATATATTATACGTAATAGAAGTTCATTTCATGATAGTAATAACTTCATGAGAGTATTAACTGGATTACAGTTCGTTTGATTGATGGAAATTCCATTTGCATTTTCAGATATTTCAGTTCGACAATATTCTGATAAACTAATATGATTACTCTAAAAATACGACCGTCACATTTGATGACAATATTACTTACGTACATTAATGCGTATGAAAATAAAATATGAAAAAAAATTGAAACATGTAGATATACTTCGATAGATATATATCAAATCACTTATAAATTTGTATTAATGAACCAATACTGCAGGTTGAAAGAGTTGCTCATTTTATACGCGTAATTCTTGCGTTTCTATACGTAACATTACTTTTTATGTGAAAAAGTGTGAAAAAAGTTTGAATGATAAAAATAATAATACATTTGAATAACATACGCTTCCGTATCACAAAGTTCTTTGTGTCAACTTCCAGATGTGTTAACTAAACGAAACGCGTAAGACTCTAATGTTGTGTCATTTGCTTTGCTGTCGAATATTATTTTTTTATCCTCGCATTAAAGAGACAACGTCTGTTCATAGAGCCATTCGCTTTTGTTGTTACTTCTTAATCTATGGATTCCGTCTTCACAATTACCGGCCCAGAGTTTAAGCTATAGGTAGGATATCCATTACGATAGATAGCACCCAGAGCCAGTCGTAATAAACCAATTGTTTATAAGAATAAATAATATATCTGTATAGTTCAGCCATGTTCGCTCAAAAAGTAAAACATATAGATTTACACAGTATGAATTTTGTATCTTGTGTGTATTTTCACGAGAGTGAGTCGTTTTTTTTTAATTTTATTCAACTTTGAAATTTGACCTCGTTATTTTAAGCATTTACCGCTCAGCCACCGGGGTAAACTATACAATGTTAAAATAATATAGTTATTGAAATAAATAGGTTTATGATAAATAAGTAAATGTTGACAACAATGCAAATAAATCACAGAAATAGAAGGTAAAAATACATCGTAAATTATTGAGTACGGTATAAATGTTGCATTAAAAAATATGTTATTTGAGTGCTCATAACGCACCCGTTAAATGCATACAGAAATGATAGATAAGTTATATACCCAGTACGTTTCTCCGTCCAGTCTGGTTTTTACAACCAGTCCTCAAATTATACAATAGCTGTGCAATTTAGTTATTTAGTAATTTAACTTATCGTTTCGGTTAAAGACAAGGTCTCTTTAAGTAGACGTATCTATTAATTATGTTTTGTAGGTTTTTTTTCTTGGGGGTGATGTATGCTTCACGTTTCCCGGAACAGATTTGGTTAAAAAATAAATTGTTTTGTTACTTAAATACAAATCGCAAAAAGTGTTGTCTGTATGATATGATTATTGGATTAGAAAAGATACTCTATCACTTAGCGGGCGTCCGTATAATGTTCGAAGCAAGTCGGATTGCACAACTCTTGTAAATTCTCTGTACCGTGGGAAACTAGCCGAGATGCGGGCGGGTGGGTGCACCTCACTAAGTCTTGCATCGACCGCCTTTTTTTAAATTTTTTTCTCTTCTCGTATTATTATTATTATACATTGTTATTATTACTTCTATTAGCAGTGTATCCGCCACAAACATTAACGCAATGCTCGCGAAATGTTGGAACGTGTGGGACTTGACAGTTCATTTAATGGCTGCATTGTTCCAAAGTATAATACATTTGCGATATGTACAACATCTTACCAAACGACCGTTCGTTTATAAGCTTTATTGAATTTTAGCATTAAAAATATTATCGTATTATTTCATTATTATTTTTTGTAAAACGACACACCATATGGATATTTTTTTTTACCGTTTCCGCTCCATGGTGTACGCAGGGTGTCCATAAACATCTCCACAGCGTAGAAAATAAATCAATTTGTTTTTCACAAATTGATTTTTAATTGGGTTCATTTATTTTGTATTTAATTATTCAAATATGCTAGAAATATATATCGATAGCTTAATCTGCGAACCAGCTAATTCCACAGTTGAAAAACTGATTTTGATGCCATTTTATACAGCTTTCATTTTAAACAAAACAAACAAAAAATGAAATGCGTGAAATAATTTGCAGATGCCAGCCAAGTCCATGCAGTAGCATACACATTAACCAAAGTTTTTTGTTGCTTCTGAACATTTGACGCAAATGGAGTTGGCCGGTTTGCAAATTAAGCAAATAGAGCAAAATAATCATTTATCTTCATTGAACACCAATTTTAATTTACGTTTATGTAAAGTATGACAATATCGTACAATAATTTATACATCGTTTTATCAGCATATGATAAATATCTGGAAGAAATGTTTTTTAATATGTCATCTCTAAAAATAAAGCCATATAATTCACATTGTATGCTCATTTTATAAATGAAGTATATGGATTTCCGCAATATAAAGACTTAACTTGAGAGATAATTATTTCTCTAGAATTGCTTTATCAACCAGTAATTACTCTACCTATTATGTAGCCAGTCCTAGAACGTTACTTTTTAACATCCTTAAAATCCTTTCAAATTTGCAATCTTAAGCAATGAAAGGCGCGCACTTACTGATTCGTAAACACCCGCGCTTTATTTAGTGCCGGAAGTTACTGGATCAAATTTTCCAGCTTGTCAAAAAATCAAAAGATTGGTTGATAAACGAGCTGAACTACTGTCCATACATTAACTACATTCAAAATAGATACGGCTTAATAAAATCAAGATTTTTTTAAAATATAGCTCATATATGGCAATTATTATGTGTGTATTATTTTGTAAATACCACATTATATTTAGCAAGTATTACAAAATCTGTTTCAACTGACCAGTATAATTCCAAAATACATGTAAGGTGCACTTACGTATGATTGTGTAAGAGTTTTTGCCGCTGTGTGTTGTCATAAACCTCAATTCTTCAAATTTAATTGTTTCATTCGGCTCGTTAGTAGGTACAGGGTTTAGCAATGCCATATAAATTCGATGGATACTTTCAGAATTAAGCTCCAGATAGGCTTAATTGGCAAACGAATTACTCAATATTTACTTCACCGTAAAAATAAACGTAGCCTCGTTGTAGAGACTAATGACAAGCATTTCATTATATTTATATTTTTTGTCAAGATTTCTGTATTATCAATTGATTGTTAATTGTTGATTAATTAAAATCACCGATATTACATTGAGGTAGAGTAACAAATTTAATCGTGAAGAATATCGGCACCTAATTAGGTCACATCGCTCTTAGTGAGTTATGTAGTGAATTATTTATGATAAATCAAATTAATTAAACAGTATATTTATTTTGATATGTACGTCTTTTATTGCTAAAAAATACATCGTAATGTACAATAAATTCACGCATGATGTAATACTAAATTTAATAAATCCAGATTTAGGTATATAAGGTAGGCATAAAGTAGCTATCATTTTTATTAGGGTTGGGCATCATCAGAGTGGAAGGTGTCCAAAGAACCGATGCAAAATCATCGAAGAATCGTTCAAAAATTATATTGTATTATATTGAGCCTTACATCAAATGTACATATCTGAGTTAAAAGTAGTACTGTTTCTATCCAAGGATGTATCTTGAAAATATATTTTTTACGAAAACTGTTATTTTTTTCAAGCCAATCACTCAACTATTTTATCAACCATGTCCCGTATCAGAATATACACAAGGACCAGTTTTATGCGATTAGAATTAAACCAACTGATTATAATAAGAACTCTGAATTACTTAAACAATTATTTCGACTCAATGATTATCGCTTCTTTGGAGCTGAAAAATATTAAAATAATCAATTAAAATATGGGAATATAAAAATGTAAGCAAACAGCATACAAAGATATAATTGGTTTTGGAATACTATAATAATATCAATTTTTATTATTTATTGTAATTGTAACCGAGGTTGACCGCAAACAAATGATTTACAATTTTGTATGATTAATAAGTATATACATACAATTTAATATGTGTGCTAATATATTCAAACCAGTCTTTAATTAAGAGTGTTTTTTTTTTAATGACTATGTTTATTTTTATAGGATGTCCTTTGATGACTTCGCCCGTCATTTCACCCAGCTGGAACTAGTCCACGTAGGGCCCGATGACTGGATGAGTGAACCCGCTCTGCACAGCAAACAACCCTGGCGGGCTGTGCTCGCCAGAAGAAGATGGCGGGCGGGGTACAACGCCGGCGGTGGGCCGCATTACACTGGTCAGTTATATTTTTACTTGGTACCGTTTTTTGTTAAATTTGTTTTTTTTTCAATATGCCACGTTCTACTGGATAACTCTGACTGAAAAAGCTTTGACGGATTCGCGTGATATTATTTTAAAATCGTATTATCGTGTAGCATGATTTTTTATACAGTCTCTGAAAATCAGATATATGATAAATATAATATTATATATGATATTTTTACCCAAAGCTATAATTTGACTGACGAAAAAATATCTGAGATACTATTATACATGTCGAGTCCAAATATAAATATGCCATTCGTTATAAGAGTGAAATATATTTATAGTAATGATACAACACCGATACAACCTTCAAAACCACTTGAAAAATAATAATGATGTAGGCGGTGGCAGATTTCCTCCTCGAGGATGGAGAATTTAATTAGTGTACGATCTAAAAAACGAGAAATCATAATTTCTGGAAATAAGTAAAAAATGTACGGCCCTTGAGCCTGGGGCCTTTCAAGTGCTAAATCTGCCACTGGATGTAGACCGAATAATTTCGGTTTGCTTAACAGAGCTCAGGACTATGGCAATAATTAAATAATGTCCAGAATAAAGACACTGTATATCTATAACTTCAAAATAGAACTTAAGATTCGATAGAATGAAATATTGTGTTCTAGAAACTATACACAGCACAGAAGCTGTAATTGAGACTTTCTCATTTTGTGATAAAATCTAATTATCGTATACGGTCTGTGTATATTTATGTGATTCATATCCGTCATAGATCAGTGAAAATGGTTTTTATCTATAATAATTCACATCACATAATGTTCAAATATTGATTGAGGACAAAAAAGAATCAAATTTTTGTGTTTAATATCGACGTGAACTTAACTGCCTGTCGTCGTATGAAGAAATAAAGGCAGCAAAATAGATTCCGCTTCCGCGTCGTTTTGTTTATTTTGAAATTGCCGAAGAATTCGGGAGTTTGGTTTTTCGAGATGGCGTCCTCTCAAACTTGTTCCGTCAATTAGCGACCATGTCGCAAGGCTTCTAAATAGGGCCGCTGCGAAGAAAACAACCATCACGAAAAGACAAAAAATAATTATTATGTAAGATAAATTATAATCTTTAAGAACTCGGAGTGACCGCAGGTCTTGAAGCTCAACGGATATATTTATGTAATTAAAATTGAGAAACAAATTTAAAAATAGAGCGACCTTGCGGCTGGTAATAAAATTTGTTAAATCACGGCCTGTATTGTAAATTTTCATAGACTCTCTAAGTTATGTCAAAATTTTGGAAAATGTTATTTATAGAACAACCTACAAGAGTGTCCACTTTCGTTGAATTATCTTATTCGCCAAAGTGATGGCTAAAAAACGTGGTGGATTATGAAAAAAAATATTTCTCTTTCCGATAAATTTGATAATGTTATATTTTGAATTATTTATGATGTATACATCTTCAAACTGCCAAGTTAATAAGGTTTATTAAAAATAACTGCTGGCTCTTTCATTATTTTAGTTCTCGTTGAATTAATTACAGGAGAATATTGAATTACATAAGAGATTTACAGCAAAAAAGTGCCGCGAGTTTTGAAGAAGTTTTTTTACTCGAATTTGATATTCTCAACATAATATTTTCTCATTAGCTGAAGATTTTAAAGCAATAAAATTTAAAATGATTTCTTGGTAAACCAAGTCTTGAAAAATAAAATTTTATTAATTAATACTGAAAAAAAATCCAATCTTCCAATCTTAATTTTTCTTTTAAGCATAACTGAGGACTTTTTGAAACTATCGATCTTAACCATCCCCTAGCACCTTTCTCTGAAAGGAATAATTCGAACTAAAGACGAACGAGAAAAACCACGAAAGTTTTAGCCCTTTCAAATATTCCGAGTTCGATCTACTAAAACGGCGTTTGGGGTGATCTATCAATGAGTAAAAAACAGCTGATTTATTATAAAAGTTATTAATTATGCTAGCTTTACTTTGTTAACTGATAATAATATCTAATGCAAAGAGTTGAAATGACGTGCATTTGTCGCCATACAATTTACAACCCTAGCAATATTGCGAAGGGCTAAAAGACGCGCGTGCATGGTGGTTGGCCGCGACGTGCGGAAGTGACCCGTGCGAAACATGGTGACTGTTTTGTGCCCGAAAAAGCACGTCAAACCGGTCAACGGCCATCACTGGCACCTCGTCACTCGCTGCGAAACGGGAAGAGCCACTCAGTGTGAGAATACTTGGGATTCTTCCCACATCTCGATTATTATTCGTTTCTTTTTGATTCATGATATACACCGAGCGCTCCTTTCGAAGAGTCATAAGGATACGGCAATTCTAACCCAAAAATCCTACATGGTTACAATACGCGTGATACACGGCTTAAATTAAGTAATGTGCAGTAGTTACAGTACGTATGTTTTTCGTCAATAATAGAATTAAATAGTTCTCTTAATTGCATGTTTATGAAGCTATATTCCACTTCGAACTCATATACTTTCAGAAAATATATGCTTTATTGATATTAATATAAAACATATAATTTTATTTTATTAATTAGAGTTCGAGTCTATGGCTAATTTAAAAATCATATACGTATATAGTTTTACACATGAAATTGACAGCTTGGTGACAAAATGACTGATAATCAAACCTTAAAATTATGTGTTAACATCTCACAGTATTGTGGAAGTATTTATTGGAGTGGATATGGTAATCTATCTTATAAAAATTAATTTATTTTATTATTTACGAAAATTAAAATGACCATTTTATGTCAGTTAACAATTAAGTATTCTAATAAATTTCTGGTATTATTACGTATGATTATAATTGGTAATTATTTTAATAATTGTCACCATAAAATAAAATAATACAAAAGCTTACTTCTCCAGTCATATTCTTGCCATAATATAAATAAGTATCGACTGTACACACAGTCCGCAAAAAACTGACAAATGTCCCAGCCGCTGATTGCCTTCTTGACACTTCCTCGCGTTAAATTGTTAAGATACGGTGGCATCCCGTTTTTAAAATCTCAAACATTTCCGTTAAAATATTTTCGAAAGGTAAACAAATTATTTTCTGATTCCAGTGGCTTTCATTTATTTGAAAATTCAATTACAATGTTGATTAACAATATACAGTATTCACATACGTATAGATAGTTACCACGACAGGTAAAAATGCGCGTTACGGAATCAAAGATCACTGATGTAAATCTGTCAATTGAAATTGGTTTGTTTCCCCGGAAACCGAGAGGATAGCGTATGAGATTCGAAGCTAGAGATGCGGGTTCAAATCTTACAGTTGTAGGATTTTAAAGTCTGAATTTATAATACATGTAGTTGTAAAAATAACTTTTCATTTTATGAATGAATTGACACATAAATACAGTATTGTCTAATATTCATAATATATGTATAACTATGTTAAATTGATTAATTTGCCCTATATATTATATATTTTTATCGCAGTGAGTATACGAGACGCCACTGGTTTATAATGTTCGATGGTAAAATGTTAGAGGTCCAATTTTAAACGAACATAAACGCGAAAATGCCATTTGAAAAATGCAATTTTCCAGATACTGAAAAATGATTACGTCGTTATGATATCTTTGAAGGTGCGTTTGCTTTTTTATTACCTTTGCAATATCATCATTACTTTAAAACATGTAATTATTAAGTAATCATTACGAAAATTAATAATGGTCATTTAAATGATGAAAACCAAAGAAAATCTCCATTGATTATTTCGATTACTTAGTTGGAGAAAAGGGATGTAAATTTGTAATCCGGCATGGAATCCGTAAGTAATTTCATGAGAGACGACTTTTCAAAAGAATGTTTTTTTATTAAATCTGTTCATTTAACTATATAAACAATTTCAACGTTATAATTAAGAAATACATATTATATCATACTAATCTCATAATCAAAAAAAATATTCATTCGATTGCTGAAAAAGGATAATTATTTAGGATTTTCTATTTTATTTTAAATTAAATTCTTTTAAAAAATCCAAAGATGCAGGACTAGATGCCAAATGGGTTCTTTTGATAAAATTTTCAGGATATGTCTTCACATTGGATAGAGTAGGGTTTCCCAAACTTTTTCTGGAATGGAACAATTCGTAAACCCGGAAATTTTAACGGAACACAGCTTATTTTTTAGGTTGGGTAATTCTTAATTCTTTAAATTTTTTACAGTGTATAAACACCTGTTCAGGCTTCGCGGAACTCCAGTGTCCCGTGGAACATAGTTTGGGAAACCCCGGCATAGAGATTCGTATACTCTATTTTCAGGAATGGACATCTTCACATCGTGTAGATCCACATGCGCCAATTTCGGAGCGAACATTGCTTAAATAAAATTATACTTTTTGACAAACTTGTTTATCTTGCCTTATATTATACGTTATATGGTTATAATAAAAACCAGAGTTACCTGCTTATTCTCAGCTGATACAGACATATGAAAACATACATCGAAAGTTATTATGAATTATTATTCCGTTCGAAGCAAAATAATACAGCTTTGGTTTATAAGTGTAAAATGTTGACAGATAATTTTAATAATATTTAAATTTGAAAGCGAGCCCTTTATATTTGGTCTACCGAAACATTATTATTTTAATGATTTTCACACCATCCTTATCTTCTCGTGAGCGTAAAAGTGTTTATAGAACTGACCTACAGTAAAATAATTTTACATAACAAGTCGATGAACGGAGTTTTTTTTGTTTTAATTTGTTCGCTCCTTTAGGAAACCTGTTTTCGAGATTTAAGCACCATGTAAATAACAGCTTTTACAGTACACCCTAGTACGTGACGTGAATACAGAACAGTGTTAATTTGTCACGTAAAATTAAAATTAATAACTTTTTACATTAAAAAACAAACATTTAAACACAAATTCAAATCATTTAATAAAACTTTTATATACCCATTATGAATAAGTAAATATTTATTCGTGGCTCGTAAGTCCTATTGTCGTCAAGCCTTGATGAGAAAAAACTTCGCATTTTCTCAAAATTTCCCATTTATAATATTTTTTTTAGATAATTTCAAAATAATCTGCTTTATTTTATTATTAAAAGAAGATCTCTACCGAGGATTGATGGTAAGCATAATAAAATGCCGACCGAGTCAACTAATGATCGAACCAGCTTGAAAAGCTTTTCTATTTTTACCATGGTCGCGCTGTGCTAGTATCTAGATTGTGCACCGCACAAGACCGCCATTTTATTAAATGAATGATTTTTAAAGTTAAAAATATGTACCTTATAAAACAGTTAAAACATGTAAGCAAATGGCTCAAATTTTTTTTTGGACAAAAGCTCCTCTAGCCCACGGCGCCGCACTGGTTTTTATTAGGCTAATCACACACTCTCAGAAAGTGTGATTGATATTGTTTAATTTGTTACCCAGACAAATAATAGATTTTGGAAGAGAATCATGGTTGTTCAACATATTATGCGTACCAAAGATTGAGTTTCATGTCATTTGCAAAGATATTTTACTTCTTCCACATGGAAGTGATAAATAAATTTTAATTTAAGAATAGCAATTATTGTAATACAAGACAGTCGCTAGAAGTGGTACCAAGCTTTATATTTATCTGCCCTTTTCACTTTTAATTTTTAATTTTAATTCGATTTTAGAAACGACTGCGATGAACCCCCAGTTCCATGTCCAGATTCCTAGAGCGACAGCCAACAAATGTCATGTAGTTGTCTCCGTCACGCAATACTATGACACTCGGCCTCCTGAAGACAAATCTGGTCGGAAGAAGCCACTCGTTGCCATCGGGTTTGCAGTCTATGAGGTTCCCCATTCAATGCCCAGACTCACTCCTCACTTCGTGACAGATCAGGTCAGTTTTTTTTTTGTAAAATTGTAAATAAAATTTAAAATTGTTAAAAATCTACAAATTTATTTTATTTATTACAATGTTTCCCTCTATGGAGAATTGGTTAATGTGGTGTACTAATGAAAAATCATACATATAAACATTTATTTCTTGTTTATATTTCCATGAAAACTGTCACAATCACAGTATGTGCTTCTCCGAAGCTTCTGCTTGTAGGCATTATAACCTTTTATAATATAATTGTTAGCTTTCTGTAATGTTTCTCTATCCAGGTATATCCAAAATTTATTCGTAAGATATATATAAGGACTCTCAAAACTTATTTTAGTTAATTTAATTTTAACTCTAAACTTCTGTTCATTGGAATGAAGAAATACTTGATACAATACCCAAAAATATCGAAATTTTCATTGTTAGTACCTTTAATAGTTACAGAAAATGTTAAAATATTGTCTTCAAGAGTATTGTTTAAGGATACATGAATCATGATGATAATGATATGTATTTCATGTAGATATTGCTGATTTTTAATCTGACTGCCCGAGTCATACATCAATAATATGAAAAGAGTACTGTGCTGATTCTTTATAATTTCCTCAAATTTATTATTATTGGGTATGGAATATACAAATACTATAATTTATGCAGACATTTTTTTGAATTGTGTTTATTTTTTATTTTTCCAGAAACCCTTAGATGTTACAAATCATTCTATAGCACGAGAAGTTGTAACATTCTTCACCTTGCCTCCGGGAGACTATATTGTAGTACCGCAGACGAATATGCCAAATATTGATGGAAAATTTTTACTTAGGATATTTACAGATGAACAAAGTAATATTTGGTAAGCAATATTATTTTTTACTGATAATATACGCATGATAAACATGTCGTATGTTTGTCGCAAGTTAAAACTCCTAGAATTTTCACATTTATATTCCATATTTACAAACTGTTGTAATTGTACAATATTTTTAAGATACCAAATTGAGTATTGGTTAATTTCACATAAAATGAAAATTAAGAAGACATTATTTCGATAATTATATTTGCACTTCAATCATGTAACGTTTTCATTCAAAGGTTAAAACCAATGTATCGACATATTTGTTTCTAAGGCTTCTATTAGTAAGTAATAATTCTACTCAGTAGAGTAGAATTATCCAAGAATAAATTGAAAACAAAATATCTTTATCACCCATAATCCTATTAATTAGATAAGTACTTAGGCAATTTGGACTCGTGGTGAATAATATAATCATTATTTTATATCTCTTTCCAAAACCGATAATTGAAAAGAAAAATTGAATTGTTTTTGGTCAGTTTCATATTTTATTTATCGCACTTTTAATTATTTTTCATTCTAAATCAGAAATCATTGACTAGCTAAAAAAATGTGTGGTTACTTTAACCTTATCTAATTTTTTTAAATTTTCAGGGAAGTAAATGAAGATAACATGGTTGTGAGAAATATTTCTACAGAATTTATGGATGACAACGCCCCTATTTTGGTATGACAATGTTTATTATATATTATATACAACAAAAAATAAATCAATACATATACTATATATATCAATGTGAAATGCATAAAGTTGCCTATTACTTATGTAAAAAAAATAGTTTAGCAATTTTATTACCCAGTTGATTAATTTACGTATTTTGATTGATAGCTGAAACAATAATACTTTTTCTAAATGGTTGCTTAAAATATGTCACATACTGCCATCTTTCAATACTAAACAAAAGGAATATTTTATTTCTCTTCTGTTTTCAGTGCGTTCTCTGTTCATGTTTTATAGTTATCGCATTCAACATTATTAATACAATACTAAATAAGACAAATTTTATTGTTTAAAAAATTCAATTCATTAGAATTGATGATGAAGTTATTGATTATATTTTGAAACTATTTCCATATTACACATCTTGATATTGTGAAGCTAACTTTAAATACAAATTCTTTCAGCCCGAAACAAAGGCCACGCTTACAAAATTATTTGTGAAGTATCCACCGGAAGTAGATGCATCGACCCTTCAGAAAATACTTAGGTCTACATGGAAAACTTATTTGACGGAAAGACCGAGTCTTGAACTCTGCCGATCGCTCATTATGATGAGAGACTATAATATCAGTGGAAGAATACATTTGAGAGATATACCTGCTTTAATGCACATGCTACAATTTTGGAAGGTAGACAGAAAATAATTAATAAATAATTACAAATTTTGAGGAATTCAACACAACACCAAATATGACTGTATTTTGTATAATTTTTCAATACCATTTAAAGCTAAGATATTAATACTTTTTTGATATAATGCAAAATTTACCAACAAGATGACCAACTTAGTAAACCTGCGTGTTTAGCAGTTAAAATTGGCATGCTTTTAATCTGTACTTAATGTGAAAATATGGATAATCTTCCTAGATAAATCAAAAATATACAATTTTACAGTGGTGTTATTTTAATTAACTCTGATGATTTTATACAACTGTTTTCAGTGATATTATCAGTAAAATAATTGAAAATTTAAAGTATATTATTATTGTATAATACTTATCAAATAATATATTATACCTTCTTCAGCTGGCTTTCCAAAAATATGCTGGAGCACAGTGCGGAGGTAAAACTTCATCATACAGATTACGACCTCTTCTTCGAGAAGCCGGTGCAGCTGTATCAAATAAGGTAAAATAATTGTTCGCTACTTGTAAATTCTAAAATGAAAATATAATTCAAGCATATACCTGACAAAATATGTCAAATCGGTTTTTAGGTGTTGGAATGTCTGGTCCTGCGATTTGCTAAAAGCCGAGTTCTAACAGCAGAAGCTTATATTATGGCAATGGTGCGGCTTCATTTAGCTCATGGTAAGATCATTATAAAATTTTACCTTATCACAACTCATTGTGGGATTAGGGAGCTATCAAAAACAGTTTTTTTCAACTTTTCTCAGAATCATGGCCTTGTAAGTAGTTTCATCTTACAACTAGACCAGTAATGTAACGTTATATAATCCATATACGTTAATTAAATTATCGTATTTATGGTATGAATAATTCGGCTATGGTTATGCATAATATTTTTAGTTATATTAAACATGGCTCACTTTTCTCAAGCTATGACCTTTTACGCCACTGTTATGATCCTTATTACATGATTAAATTATTGATTTGGCAGTTTGACTTACGAAACTATCAATATATACAAATTAGCAATTATGATAACTTTTCAGAGAGATATCACAGCCTTGACACTAAGATGAAAACCAATCCACTGTCACTGGAAGAGGTAATATACTTATTTATTCTTATGGAATAGTGAAGATCCATACTCCATTCCTTCATTTCATTTCAAAATACGGCCCAATTGTTGAGAAAATGGCCATCAACAACTTCTCATAGAGCTGTAAATGTAATCTATAATGTATGGTGCATATTGGAATAAAAATAGTAATGTACTTCTCAATCCTTACACAGTACATAATCCATAGTCCAAATGATCAACTATTTTGTTAATTACTTATCACTCTATCTTCTCATTTTCAGATGATTCTAATGACGATATATTCATGACTTCTCTCTCCAAACAAACAAAAATGTATCACTATAAAGAGCCTCAAGGCGGCATCAAATATATGGATGTTCTTTTACCAATTTATATATCTATCTTTCTCAAGCTGCTGAAACATGCTTGCTTTTTAAGTATTCGCATATTGTCTATTTCTATATGAATCATATAAATTAGCATAATATAAAATATTTCATTTAACACTCCAAGATTTATGATTACTTCACTTTACTTCTTGATAATACGATTAGAATGGTTAAAGAAATTAACCATTCACAAATAAAAAAAGCAAATCTCTTGAGGAATTTTATGAATTTTAATTTGGTAATATTAAATTTCTGAAAAAAATTAGAAATTATTCGTATCATATAATATTTTGCCATAAACTGCTATATGTGAATATTTTAAAGTACTTTATTTGTATTAGTGATATGAAAATTTTTTTAATGTATATATTTGGCTATCCCATAATATAATAGGAGGCGAGGCGACAATGAAATATGAGATTCTTTTTACTAGAATTTCTAAATGCATATCCTTCATTGTGTTAACTTATTAATCCATGCTATGAAACACAAGAAAAGAAACAGTGAAATAGTGCTGCCATCCATGTGGATAATGTAATGTTGTTTAATGGGAACGAACCTCAAGAACTATGAAGCTTTAACAACTGGTAATAAAAATGTTTTTGTGCCACGAAGTAGGCAACTTCATATATTAGGCAAATGGTATTCATGAGTAATTGACATTATTTATGCAATGAAGAATCGAGTGTTTGATGATCATATTTACATTCTAATGATTCACTAAAATTACTCTAATTTAGCCATATTGAATCGTATTATGTAGTAGATTTTTTTGTTTTTGGAAGTCAAATACTTTTAGAATCTAGTCTTCCTGAAAATTATCTGACTATAAAAATCCTAGAACTTACTGTTCAAGAGATAAAAATTATATCTGTTCATAAGTGAGAGGTTTTAATTTCTTCTTTTCTCTTTTCATAAGTGTCGTTCACTTGACATGAATTGAATAATTACAACCATAATATCAATATTATTAAGCATTAGTACAAATTTTTGATGTATTTATGAAGCTGATATACTTTTTATTATTGACTTCCATTCATTATCAAATAAAGTAATTATGACTGGTCGATCACACTATATATTATAGAGAGTTTCTTGTCATCACCCAAATAAAAATAATATTTACTTAAAGACACTTAATTTAGGTCCTTTACCAAATCGTACGTTTAATATCATCATCATTCTTTAATCTAAACACCTTTGATAAACTATTAACTAAAAATAATATATCACTGTATAATTATGTATATTACAGCAATATGTTTTTTTAAATAATAAGAAATTCTAAGTCTTATTTATATAAGAAACAAAAAAGAAGTTTTATCATTAATATTCTCTATAAATAATGCATCTGCATTTAGCATTATAGATTAAATTATTAATACTATTTTATTATATAAGTGAGTACCGAAAAACATATTATTTTTCTGTAAAAAAATCAGAAATAACTACAAAAAAGAAAGGAGAATTTTATCAACTGAAAAAAAATGATAAAAATATTTTCAAAATTTTAAATTTTTTTCTAAATAATTTATTTTTTACTTTAACTAGCCTATTTATCAAAAATTAAATAGGTTATAAAACCCCTATTTTAACCTTTCTGTTACTTTAGATAACTCTCATTAAAAAGCAATATAATCTAACAATTTGCTAGTATATCTTATAAAATATGTCATATTCATGTATTATTATTAAAAGAGCATTAATGTTAGTATTGCATCACTTTAGATTTCAGGAGGCATAATTTTCTGTATGGAATTTTCTGTTATTATGTATTTTTTCTTTCATGGTATATTATATAATAATATGATATTTAATGTATTGATGGCCAAAGATAGAGTTTTAGTCCTAAAATAAATACATTACAGCTTTTAGTACAATTAACATATGTGATTAAATAATTAGCTTTCAACAGTACATTTATTTTATTTTAAAAATTAAAAAGAAAAATATTGGTAATGCAGAAAATATGGTTTTTATGTTTGTAAAATTAATACCTACATGTATTTTTAACAAATACGTGAGTGTATTTTGTGGAATAAAACTATTATATATGAAGAGAATTCAGAAATCTATATTACAATACCAAATGCGCATTAATTACAGCCAATTTTTCAATCTTTATTAAAATTTATTAAGACTTTTAAAGTGCTTGAATAATTATATATAATACTTAACTATAATGCTGATTATTTTTATAATAGTTTTCTTCTTTGTAGTGGTTGATAAAACGAATTGCTATACTGCCTGATGATACGTTTTGAATACAGTTATGAAAAATCCTTTGACGAAGTCATGTTTTTTCCTTATTTATATGTCAGAAAATATGAGCATAATTAAGTATATAATATACCAAAATGTATTAGTATTTAAAACCACCAAATTGAAACATGTTTCACATCATATTTTCTAATAATCTGAAATCTTGTTTACAATTCGAAGATACTATTTGTGTAGTGATCGTTGATTAAAATCATGTTACGAACAGTTATATGAAGACCATTTAATACATTAAGGTTCTCGCTTTAGATTCTATTTACAAATAAGAGAGGTCTTGATACGGTAAATAAATAGTGCAATGTGGTACCATTTGGGCAGTCATTTGATTTCTTTTCTCATAGATTTTTTTTATTAACCGGCAAATAATTCATTGTGGACGCAGCGAAAGTGTTGGTTCATAAATTTAATCGTTATTATTATCCAACCTTCTATCGAAAAACAAAATTATATATTTAAATTTTTAGTGAGATGTTTATGAAATTAGGCTAATTGATTGTGCATACATTTTGAAACGTTTCATTATTTCTTCCTAAGATTTTGTAGAATTATTATCTAATAATTTCATAATTAAATGCTAATTTATTGTAAATATGCTGACAGCTTTATTATGTCAGTCAAATAATTTATCAACCATATATTGAATAATACTTGGTGGTAATGTGTCAATATTGTGACTTAATCAAAATTGTTGATAGATAATTTGTATACATATGATGTTATTGCACCCATATAAAAAATAATATTATAAATTTAGGATCAATTACATTGTAAATATTTATTGAATTAGTAAGCAATGTTAAGATATTCAATATTTATGAAACTATACCATTGTTTTTGTTTAGTCACTTTGAAGAGCTTCCACCACATAATATGTGCAAATACACAGCTTGAAATTAGTTCCAAATTATTCCTTATAATTTATTAACCAAGCCTGTTTATGTATCATTTTCATTATCTTTTCTGACAATAATTGAAAACTTAAACTTTATTTTAAATACTTTTTGTCTCTATCAATTCCAAATTGGCTAGACATTTTACACATATATTATGTATCCGGGTGTGGATGGAATCTTTTAAAAGTAATTAAAAAATGTAAAAAATACACCTTTATTCCTGTAGAATAATCAAAATGTGCAATCATTATTTATTTTGCTATTTATTACGTTGTAAGTCAACTTAAATCTTATTTATTTATATACATAGAACCATTTGTGTGGAATAAATCTGTTTTTTGTGAATATTATTGTAATTCTAAAATTGAAAAATATTTATCGATAAATTTATTTATTCCAAATAAATCTTTACAAAATAAATGTGTTTTTTTATTACATTCATCTTTTCAGTTTTATAAAATAATAAATAAATTGAATGTATTATAATATAATATATGCTAGAAAAATAGTTTCATCTTCCTTATATTACTTCTCCAAAATTAAATAGTAGCGAAGTCATTTGTACCTGTGAATCATTTTAAATCATCGATTTAAGTACACCGTAGATGCAGAAAAATCAATTTTCAAGAAATCAAGAATTTTTTTAATGTTTCGATGTAATGATCTGAAAAATTGGGTCATGGATTTGTAAGATAGCAATAATTATAAGATGCAATGCAAATTGAAAATTTAAATTTTGTAGAAATCTATGCTTGGCTTGACACGCTGTTCCTTATGTTGCAAAAAAGTCTGAAAATTAAACAACACATGAGGCGTCTGCAAGAATTTGATATAAAATATTTTTAACATAGATTTTTAGCGTTTAGATAAAAAGTTATATCTTAAAAGACATTTTATGTGAAATCTGGAAATAAGAAAACTTTAGTCGTATGCAATATACAGGTAGTCATCAACTTACGATCACAATTGCTTCCGATACGATAGGTTGAAAATCGGCTTATACAATAATTTCAGTATATATGTAAATTATACTGCACGATAACATTATAAGACTGTTTTCTATGTTCTTTATAACCGGTCTATCACCACTGTCATTTATCGGGTTTTTCTATGGTTTCTTTTTTTACCATTTTTAGAGTATGTCTTTGTTTTCTTAACATCAGCATTCTGATATTCAAATATCTTTACATCACTTTAGATTTGTTAGATTAAGTAAAAAAAATGCTACAGTAAAATTGGTTAAACATTACTCTATACTAAAAAAATAATTCATTTAAAAATACCATATGTTCCTGTTTGTTTTAAATATAAACTTTTTATTGGCTACTAATTTGTTATTTTCTTACTGCGTACCATAATAATTTTTCAAATCAATAGCCTCTCTTTTCTTCGTGACAGGTTTTTGTAGACATCTCGGAAAGGCTTTAAAAATCTTATAATAGTGAGAGAACTTTAAAATATGTTTTAGAACATTTAAACCATGGGTTAGTGCAGGCGGGTAGCTGATTGCGGATTGTGGTCGTAAAGTCGAATAGTCGTAAGTCGATGACTACCTGCCTGTACATGCAATTTGAATTTGGTAAGTGTTGATTATTCATATATATTACTATATTAACTGTTAATTAAATTTCATTTTTAAAATTAGTTTATATATTTTAACTGATCATAAGATCGGTACTATTGCTTTGACTGGATTCATTAAACAGTTTATTTTGCATTATTGTTAGGCACATTTTTATTAGTCTTCTTATTTATTAGTTATCAAAATTAACATTCTCAATCCCATCACGGCTACAAATACTGAATAATAAGAAGCCAGTCCAGCTTGAATAATGACTTAATTAAACTCAAATATTCAGTAATGCAACTATTAAAATAGTAAATTGATAAATTATTTCGTTCATATTTCAAATAATAAAAAATCAAACAATTAAAACAAAGCTAAACTTACCTTAATGTTAAAAAGTATATAATTTCGATTAAGCTGAGAATAGAAAATCCTAGACCTAGACCTAGCAAACCTCCACAGTTAGCGAGAAAGTCCGTATGGCCATACAGCTCAGAACGGATTGACTTTATGAATTCCGATTGTTTGAAAAAAACTGTGACCTTCGACATTTTTATGCTGAAAAGTCAAAATCAGGCATCAAAAATAGATATCATCTTTTATTATTTATTTGTTTATTTTCGCTTACCACTAAAAATATTGCCTTTATCCTCATAATCAAAAGAATAAATAAGAAAAATACTTAAATGAAGTTATCTAGATTAGTCATTGATATATTATTTGTCACCAAAAATTCAAAGCAAATGTCTTTTGCAAGGTAAAAATACTTGTGCTTCTATTTGTTTATATATTAATCATATTCAAAACTGATGTGAACCGATTTTTAGCACTGATTAATTTGTGGAAATGTTATTTTATTTCAATATTCATCATACTCACCCGGTTGTCATTCGTGAACTATTGACATTCTGAGTAAGTGCTTTGAATGTTTCAGACCAGTCGAAATTTGCTTGAGATATTTCGGTATCATAATCAATGGAAGTACACCCAGGAAAACAGTCGCATTGAGCAGCCACTCTTTCTCTTTCTTTCCGGGTATCTCTCTCTGTATCTGACTCTTTTTTAAATATTTCATGAGATGCCATCTCAGATTTAATATCTATTGTCAATAATTCTTCTGTAAACCAATAAATAAACCGACACACCTTCTTTATCGTGCACAAAAATAATTTTAGCCACACTTTTATAATTTAGAGACAATAATTTACCTTCTGCATCTTTAACACAAGTTTTACTCCCTGTGGAACAAATTTTTGTCCAAGGATCACCTGAAACATAAAATAATTATAGGTGTAATACTATGGTAATGATACAAATTTTCCAAGTTTGATTACCGTCGACTGGTTGATTGATTCTTAATGATAAGGATTGAAAGGAAGTATATTTGATTATAAAATAGTAGATTCTCATATAATAATAAGTTTACTTACGGGGCATGAAGAATGAAGCACATCCGCATATGTGAGTAGTATAATTCGATATGCATTCTAAGTGACAATTTTTCTTTGTATATACTTTGAAGTATTTCAAGTGTCGCTCGTTTGGAAAGTAACAATGTCTCCTGAGAAGGATATATTTTTGTTGTTTAGGAATCATAAAGTTTTCCCGGATGATAATAATAATATTAGATAATTTCATTAATAGAAGCAATTAATTAAATATGAAAATGGTTTGTGGCAATTATTTTTCACTCAGTTAATTAAAGTCATTGAGTAAGTGAGGCAATCCTTATTTTTGCATTCTATAATTAATTACATATTAACATTTATGTCACATGCAATATTTTCTGCCCCAGAGATTTAGGAAATGTAATTTTGTTTCCCGTAATTAGTATTTTACCTTGCAGACTAAAAAACTAATAAAATTTAATATACTCTCGCTTCATGTCACACTATAATTTCTCAATAGTAAAACATTACCGGATACATTAATTAATAATAATTAGATAACAGTCAGTCGTTTACGCTTCTGCTGTTACCTTATGGAGAAGTATATATTCGAAAAACTACACAAAGTTTTACAAAAAAAAAAAAAATTAACAGTATGTCATACACAGTCAACGTTATAAATTGATAAAAAAATTATATGTATTTTACCTAAACACTTACTTTGTCTCCATGATAAATCAATGAAATATGCAAGGCTCTTCTCTACAACCTGCAGACATACGATGTCCATAAAAATTATGCAAAGAAATTATTACTTACTTTTTTGGATCATAATTTATCAGTCCATCAGATGTGCTCATCACATTAGGCTTAACGCCGATAAGAACCTCTTGACCGATAGGAATACGAATATAATCTTGTGATACTCTCGGTATTTCTCCTGGAGTATGAAAGGAGATCTGTGTAATAAAGTTCAAGATTATTAATACCTTGCTAACATTTTGTGTAATAATGTCTACTTGAAGGTACACTTTAGTACTAGAGGTTGTTCATTCAAATACTGTAGCTGCATAATGGTTTTTGAAAAACCAAAAAGGCAAGACTACCATGAAAAACGAACTGTTATGATGTTGTAATAATCCATATACACTAATTAAATTATAAATCTCAATCTGATAAACAAAGATTATGTCGGTTCTTAACCTCTTTCATGTCAGCCAAATTTTACAGTGAACACCTATAGGTCAGCTATTTTTGAAATAAGAAATGCCACATTAAAAATTTTAAATAAGCTTATAATCGTGTAAATTTGTGAAATCCTACCAAATTTATATGTTTCTTAAGTTTTCCATTGGCAAACATTTCAAAACAATATTTAACAGCTTAGTGTGAAATACACATGGATAGGGTTGTCACATCAGTATTTTAGTCAGTTGGAGGTAACCATTATAATTTTTATACGATATAGTTTTCCGAAGAATGGTATATTTCAAAACAAGGTTCCACACACAATGTCACATTACATTTTTTGCATATGTACCTCGATTCTCGTCGTATTTTTTAAATTTTGCATACAACACATCGTTTTATGGATATGAGTTATCGCTCAGTCAAAAATAAATAAAGAAATACATATGATTTTAAATTAATATACTTGTCAATTTATCAATGCATGTAATCATAAAAGTACGCAAATAAAAAACAAAATCGCTCCGTCCAACGAAATCACGGTTACTATTTATCAAAAATAATAAATGAAACACTTAACGTGTCAGCTGATAGGTAAAGCGAATACCCTGAATGATATTTAACAAATGTCAAATTCAACACTTTAGTAAGTGAATTGCTGACTTAGGTTAGTATATTGATATTTTAGATGCGGTAAAAAAATTACGAACTTTTCAATAGATGGTAGAATACAATTATATAAAATAAGAGTCAAAATACATTTCTAATGGACTCATATGACGTTGAAAAGAATTGGCGAGTTAACTAGTCCGTGGTACGCATAGCGTTAAAAGTCACACCTTATATCCTTGTGTTGGTCCCCGACATAAATAATCAAGCTCATCACTGTACGATATTAATACAATTATAAGACCAGCTGTTGCTCCGGAGCCCTGCAAAATAAAACATTGATTTCAAAAAAAATACTCTTTTATTTACTTAGTTTAAGCATCATTAATAACATTACGCTTTACATAAACTATTTATAAGAAATCAGACTCTGGAAGTAATATTAAACATTATGTAATAATTCTAACCACTAGGAAACTTATAATAGTATGGAGTGGTCAGTGGTATCATCAGACTAAACAATGATATCAAGCTAGGATGGGGGAAAATAGTGAACTCTAGAAGTTATAAAAGCATATAGATGTTTTAGGTATGTATCGATGTTAAGTGAGTAGAATAATAATTGCTATTCGACTGATAAATTAAAGAGTCCAATCCAAAAATATTCTTGGAGATGAATTTGTGAGATTATATAGTCAATACACAAGAATAATAGTCCATATTACATACAAAAGCTCTCCTAGGATACGTGTCAAGTGGTACATGCTTATCGTATCCTTTATTTAGGGTCCATCCACTAGATTTTAGTCCTTCCTCTGTAGAGTTTTCTTGGAACGTAACTCTGACAAATAATAAAATTATTCTTTAAACCAAATGTATGAGCAAAGTTTGAGATTTATAGTTAGTATTATAATCATCAAAACATTGCCATTAAAATAATAAAAAACTAACAGTGAAATAAATTCAAAGGAAAACAGATTTCAGAATTAAAATTCACATTTTCAGAAAATACTTCAGACTCTCTCTGTTAATATTTACGAAACTCTCCATTACATATTTAAAGAAAAGTCTCTTTTCTAGTTTGAAATTTGTTACTATAATGCAAAAAGTATATCTAAAATTATTAATAAGGTATTCCACTCACTTTTTTATCATAATCTATTTTTATGTAAATAAAAATAGCATAATATAACTCTTATAAAATAGATAAGAATTAAAGGAGGCGCAAGAAAATTTTCATTTAATTTTAAACGTGCTAATATGTATGGGATTTGCAATTAGGATATTTTGTTTCTTAAATGTACTCGTAAATTTCAATCAATTCTATATATTTGAGTACGATAAGAGTAAGACATATGTAAAGCCTAAGTCAGATAGTAAATTCATAAAGCTTTCATAGTCAGTCTTTCAAACTGAATTTTGACAAAAAGGAGTTAAATATCAGTTTTAAATAATTTAAAATCAACAACCATCAAGCACCATCAGTCAAAAATATTAAAAAGGAGTTAAATTAATCTCAAATAGCGTGAATCAGAAAAAAATGAAATAAAATCTTACATCTCCCGTCGATAGATGTCATTCATATTCAACATATTAAAAGAATAACATAATCCTTCATCGGTCAATGTTGGGCTGAATGAATCTGAGCAATCAATTATAACTGACTTCCAGTTACAGTAAAGTATTGTCGAATGAAGTTCAGGTGCCAACTAATAAATAAAAGAAAATTACTACTTTAATTTTATTGCATACTTAATTATAATAAATTTTTTACTTTTAATAAATAATAAATGAAATAATATAAAAACCTGTGTTATAATATCGATTGTGGAATTATCAGTTGTTAAATTTCCATAAATTTCTTTATCTATACACAATAATGAGATGGCATCAAAGCGCTTTCGTCTGAAATATATTTTCTATACATAATACAATTATTCATTAGAACCTTGAAATAGAAGTACAGTAAATGTGCAAAGACTGGAAAATGATTAAAAGAATTTGTTTGATGTCTAAGATGCAGACATAAATACTTAAAGCAATCACAAGTTCTTGATGTAGGACAAAAATATTTTTTAGTACCTGATCGATATTTTTTTACACTTTCTTAACTCCTCGTATACTAAATCATTTTAATGGATATTACAAATATTTTTCTTTTAGTCTTTTTGAAAACTTATTGAATATTTTTAACAAGTTTTAAGTTTCAAGTCATTTTAAGATGTGACGAGTATCTGATGATTTATGAATATTTAAATGGATTTTAAGAAAATCAGATTGTATTCTACTAGTGATAAATAACTATTAAATACATTTTAACATACTGTGAACTTGTCATATTATTCAAATTCATATGAAAATGCTCAGTATAATTAAAATCAGATTCATCAGATTTGACTTCCGAGCATAAAGTCACAGCTGGAAATGACATCTGTAAAAATAAACAATGGGTTATTCAATTAATATTTTTAGCTGATGGTGCTTGATGGAAATTGATTTTAAATTCTAAATTATTTAAAACTGGTA
>JAGVSQ010000961.1:0-32741 GCA_022683975.1 Rhyacophila evoluta
AAGTTTACCAGTTTTAAATAATTCATAATTTAAAAAGTATTAAACAAAATATCGAAAAGGAAAGTAAAAATGTTTTTAATTTTTAAATAAAAATACCACTAGTATAATACTTTGTTACTGTGAAATTTGAAATCTTAAAGTATCAATTATAAACACTTCTTTTGGAAAAAATGCTGCAAATACTCGTGCTTAAATTATATAATAATTGAATTTATGTTAAATGTGTTCTTATTATAAAGTAAATTTTCATTATTTTTCCATAAAATTTGCTATTTTGCTTGCGGTGTGCGAAACTAATCAAGACTTGAATACACCACTGAATTGAGTTATTATGATGATATCTCGTCGTGGATTCGAAAACAATCTCGCGATCGTCGACTGCTCTTGACTAGTCTGGAAAGAGAGGAGAGCTTGAAGGATTTCTCTTTGGGGGCCACGCTGCAGATATAATGCATCTACGATAAATTTGATATCGATATGCCCTTTTAAAACGTTCCCTCAGCAGCGATTTGATTAAATTTTGTTTGAAATAGAAATGTGTAAGCTACATTGTTGGTTCAAAACATTCAAGCGATAATAAGCGAAGAAAGCAACTCAAAACTATTTGTATACTTGAATTATTATGGATGATTATTTGTGACCCAGAAATTGAAAAACGTAGTGCTCCAAATATTCTATTAGTGTATCCGATATTAGAATAATCGCATTACATTATACGAGTTCCTTTAAAGGCTGTAATTCATACAAATTCTACATCAATGGTTTTAAGCTCAACGTATAAAAATTATACACACTTTTAACGGAAGATACCAAAAATGATGTCAAAAACTTTAATAATCACTGTTAATATTACATTATATATTTATGTAAATGAGAAGCATATGGATGTAACTATATTATCTAAAATGTACAAGAGGGCCAAAAAAATTTTTCAGCTCTTTTAACCTTCATAAATATTTATGCAGATCGATAAAATTATTATAATTATCAATTTTGGATTTGAAACAAGTAAAAAACTCGTTACATCTTCCTGAGTCCTATTGCTTCAACACGTTATGGTGGTTACATTGAATTGTAATTCAATATTTCTTTATTTTTTGTGATTTGAATTAAATATTTTTAACACTGATAAAAATGGTCATCAATTACAAGTTATAATCATTAAATTATTTTGTCCAATGTTTGAATTGCATCGGTTTTTCCAGTACGCATATTATTCTTTATATCAACGTCAATCATTTATTTTGTCATAAAAATATTTTATATTTCTTGAATTGGTAATGTTTTTTAATATCCAGCTGTTGAAACAAGGACTCCTTCGATGCCTTAATGTTAATAAGTTTTTTCAATTATATTTCTCCAATTTTCACATTTTAGTCATATATGAAGACGCTGAAAGACAACAAACACCCAAGTCAGAATAACGACCAATATAGATATTTGAAATTTTCAAATCATGTCGACTTATTGACGCTCTAACCTAAGAAAATGTTTGATTTGAACACACGATATTTCATATTATTGTTATTTGAGTGCTTTCACAAATTAAAGTATAAGTTATAAGTTATAAATATATTTTTCAAATTGGGCAAATTTAAATTAATGGGAAACACTATAATCATTAATTTCGAAAACGTCTTATGGTAACAGAACAATATTATTTGAAAAGAAATTAGAGTAACGATAAAAATCACCCCAACGCCAAAATCAATGTCTAATAAATAATAAAATAAGGCTTTCTTGCTTAAATGCTATTGCAAAAATAATAATAATCATTGTGAATTGGAAATTGCGCGCGTACGGCACGGCGTTCCTCGCGTAAGGAGAAAATAATAGCCTTTCACGCTTAAAAGAAAGGCCCCATCAAACCTGGAACCCCTCCCTCCCCTTAACAGCCACAACTTTCTAAGAGAGAGGGCCCCGAGGGGGTACCGAGGTTGGTAAAGAATGTCAATTAATTATTCAGGCGGTTGGGTGATTAGCATACCGCGGTGGGCCTACAGACCTAGCTTCGGCTCTCTGTTCAAATCAAACGATACATATATGCATCAAGATTATGGTTTGGCGAATTGATAAAAATCTATTCATTTGCATATTTGGTTTGTTTGGAGTTATTATAAAATGTATATATGATAATATGAAAGATTATTACTTCTGATAATAATAACAAACAGTAAAGATTCACTGTATTATCCTTAACTGATAAAAGCCACAGTGTGGTGCCCCAATCGTCTAGTTAAAAATATATGTCTTAAATTAAAATTATCAAAAATCTGCTAGATCAATTATTATAACTAGATATAAAAAAACACTTTACTGTGAATTAATAAATAATATAAAATAAGTGCAAGAAATAAAAAAAATAGCGGCAGAAATAGAGAACCGTCGTTTGAATGATCGACGCTGCCCGATACACATGCCAACATCATCCAATGAACACATGCATATTATGTCGAGCGTAGATTTAAAATAAAATACTTATTTATGTTGATATCGAACAATGTTTGTATTTCTCAACGACATAATTGATATCATAAAGGTTTTTATGAGTAATACATGAAGTATGATGAATTTACAATCTGTATATTTTTAGAAAAAATAACAATAAGTATTGGTTACTTATAATGCATCACTGGGTAATAAGTGTTTTGAAATGGTGATTAATATGTATCATGAATAGCTTCCATGAAAAAAATCAATTCGGCAGGTTATTAAAATATTGTCATATTATATTATGGCTCCAATTAAGTTTAATGACATATACTTACTTGTTATATTTGCAATGTTTACACCGACGGATTTTACATCTATTCATTCTGAGGCACATCCAAACAACACTTGATAAAAATATGAAGAAATCGACGTATTTTCATTATAGCGATGGCCATTATTTATTAATTATTCTATGGATATGGTAACAAAAATTGTATATCATATTGTATGTATATTATCAAACATAAATATGATGATGATTTTATTTTTTAACTGTGTGTCATTACATATAGAGCGTATCCATTCATATCAAAAAATGATTCAACTGTTGTAAAAATGTCATATAATGAATTAAGATAATTTCTTAGAAACTGAATATGATTCAAAATACAAACTGTTCACTTTATAAATTGATCATTTTTAGTCATCTTTTATTTACGTAAATTCTATCAATGCTTTGTATACGTTGATACAGGAAATGCTTGCTTCACATGCTGAGTGAATTTTGTTTTATTTTATATTATTAATTTATAGTGGCTTGTTATTAAATGATTCAACAGCTGATTATTTTTTAATAATCAGCTGCCATTGATTTAATAAAACGTTATAAATGCGTCATATCGCATAGCAGACTCGCAATAAAAATGAGCGGGAATTCACAGCGTTGCTCCGAGAGAGTAGCGCTGGTACCGTCTTGAACAATAGATCCGTTAATTAACATTTCTTACGCCTCGCGGCCGCCGAAGGGTTTATCAGACGGAATGTTTACGGGACGTCCCCGCCGACGAGCGAATTTTCCCGTTCCCTTTTCCTCCCGGGCGACCATTACACTAATAAAATAATCGGCAAGGCTTAATTTCAATAACACTGCCACCCCCTCTCCTGATTCAACAACAGTCATGGCTGCAGCACTCGACGTTCTGATTTTTGGCAGAGGACTATATTAAGCTAAGACGCTTACTGTCGACAAATAATTTTATTGTATATATTTCAGCTAACTTTGATTTATAATAACTGATAATTAACTCATTTGCTGGCATCTAAATATGAAAATACTAGCCGGAAATTGACCGTTTAATAATTTATTAAGCACACTAATTTTCATATTAACCGTGTAACATATTAAAAAAAACCAGCTAGTTGCTAAGACGCAAAATTAACTTTGTTAGCATTTCTCCCTGATATAATGAACGACGTGATATCGTTCTTTAGCAGTCAAAGGAATAGCTCTAACATAAATAGTTTAAAATAGAATTATATGTCAATTTTTATATCATGAGTTACAGGTGCTAGCATGATTTATATTAAAAAAACTGGTTGGCCAGCCATATGAGTTCTTGGAATGCGTTATAAAGATGGTATTATAAAGAAAACACTGTAAAATTGCCTATCCCTATACTATTGCATATATACACACACACATACTATGAAATCACATAAAAATACATTATTTACTAATTAGCACTTTACACGGGTGATGTTTTGCTTATACACGGTCTGAAGTTATCAAAAAACGAAATCCGGGTCGTAAATACTGATCCGCATTGAAATTTAGATCTGCGAAATAGTTCAAATTAATTTTTTTTAGATTTTTAATTATTTTAAGGTTTTTCGCTGAGTTTATTTATAATATGCTGACTAAAACATTTTTGTAATCCACCCATATCATTTTCCTTGCTTAATAATTTAATAACGGATGTGCCGGATGTTACCGTTTACCGATAATGTCACTGGATGAATAATTAAAACCGAATTGTGATCACGCAAGCTTTGTGGGTTTACGCATTGTACACACGCTGAGTAAAGCCCCGCTCCCATTATTCATTTATTATTTTTACTCAATACTGTGAGTCCAATCTTTTCTTATATTTAACATCTTATATTTTACTGATTGAAATGAAAAATATTCAGTTTATATTGATGTTGTTAATTAGGAAGAAAAAGAGTATATATTTGAATCCTTTCAATGCTAAACAACGAACGTCATTGTTAATGAAAACAACGAGAAATGCTACTGTGGTCGTTTAGAGTCTAGATTTTTTAAAACGTCACGGAGGATTGATAAAAAAAAATGTATATCATGAGGCCGGGTTCAGAGAGAAGAGAACGAAGGCAGAATTCTAGCATTCGCTTGTTTTAGCGTCCGGTTATCCATACACATCGGACCGAGCATTCGCTTATACGCCTTCGTTCGCTTCTGTCTGGACCGAGGCTGATATGTCTCTTTGAATATAAGGTAATGTTTTTCTATCAGCAATACATACAAATTGTAATTAGAATTTTTTTTAAGAATTAAAAATATATCATAGCAGCAAAAAAGTTAATATACAATTAAATACTTGGACAAAATCATGATTATTTTTACCATTTTCACTCTGAAAGCGGAGAAACTACATATTCAAAATATCAAAAAATATTTTTGCAAGGTTCAGTTGTTATTATTCGATAAATCCATCGAATATTCAGTCTTTTAACATATTGTTTATGGCTATTTTTGTTAAAGAAATGTGACATATGTATGAGATTGGAACGCATTGATTAATCAACATAAAGTACGCCCATAAACTCTAAAATGTGGAGGGCGTGTCATAAAGCCAAACTTGTAATTTTTATAGAAAAACTTGCATGTTACCGTCGAGCACAAAAATGTGCACACCGCCATAACAGAAAGATTCTGAAACGCAGAAATTTGTGTGCACCGTAAACAATGGGTTAAGTCAGATTTCAAAAAAAATCTTATGTAGAATTTGAAAACGCAAATTCCGACACTGAAACTCTTGCACTTTGTTAATCGGTCACTTGTCACTTCGTAACAAACTTAGTAAAGTCGATTAAATGATACTAATTGTACATTTTATTGTTTCACCATGGCGTAATAAATGTTGCATACTGTGGATGACGCTTAGTATCGCAATGTCAGTAAAGCCGGATCACCTTTCATTTCCGTAAATTATTTGAATCTATTAAACTCGACACACTCGTTACGTTAAACGTGAAATAAATGACATTCATTAACTCGCATAATCCATTTTGATTGGCCCAAGGGCTGCCACATTTACCATAGATAATAATTTCGACATATGCACATTCCTCTACTTTAAATAAAACATGCGTCGCTATGCTGTTTATTTAGAAACTGCAGGGCTGGGCCTCATTAACTATTATTTTATCACCAGCCGTGCTTAATCCCCTATTTGACAAAGAACTTCCGAAATATCTATCACTCTTACTAAATATTTTTATTGTATTCTGCTACTAGCATTACATTGAAATTCGACATCGGTTTTTCATCAATTTAAGAGACTTTACAATATTACTGTGGGTATATAGTAGGTACTTTTTATATGGCACTTTGTAGTACATTTTTTAAGCCCTTATTCCTAAGCTAAATAAGTATTATATGTTTGCCTATTCTATCGTCGTCTCATCAAATCCTTCGCAAAAGTATTATTGCATACTCACATTTGCTCTTAAAAGTGTTATTGTACTATGTTTAAAGTATACTCTGATAACACATATAATAAAGATGAACCTTTAGTGTATGAACACCAAATGTGTGAGGAACACTGGAGTTAGTTATATCAGTAACAGTAAATGTATTAATTTTTGACCACCTGAATAAAGTATTCGTTTATTTCACATAGATCAGTTAAAAATACGATTTTGATTATAATTTTAGACATGATAAATCAAAAAAATATGCAGCTAATTTTTCATTTGGTTATATAAATAAGTTTGCAGTGTAAAAAGATCCGCATGGTAACAAATCATGTGAATAGATTTGAACGAATATCTGTTTTGTATAATCTTGTATGGTAAATATATGCTGTGTAGATCATTTAGAAAATTATATTAGACATAAATTATTCTTATATTTCATTTATATCAATAGTTCATTTAGCGTTTTGAATATGTGAGAAAACACTGGCGATAAATTTAAAACGACTTTAAATTTAATATCATGTTCGCTTTCAAAGAGGAGCATATGTATCTAAACAGTATGAAAATATCCACTCCGGAAGTGGAGTATAGGGATCTTCGCAATGTAAATACGTCTTGACAAATTATTTTTACGAGAATTACTTGTCATACAATTGCTCAACCCAATGGGCTTCTGCAGTTTTGGATTTTTAAAATTCAACATATGGGGAATCAAACCCGCATTCCCCGGATTACTAGGCGCGCACTTAACCAATTACAATACCAGGGATACATAGTAGTTATAGTATACAGTATTTTATAAATAATTAATGTTTAAATATAAATTATTTATGTGGCATCCCTAATCATCATAAGTCAAAGGGCATGCTCGATTAAAACGGAAGCTATCTGGCATTTCCCCTACATATCGACTAAAATAAATACATTACCATGTCAGTGTTGCCAGATAGGGGGATGTTATGCTCGTCTGACAAATGACAACACTCTATCAAAGAGGTCAATATGTTCGAGCGATATTGGCCAATGGGCGAATGACTGTCCAGAAAACAAACAACCGGGTTTTATTGATAGCGACCATTTTTCATCCGAGATAAACGGTCGACTGGATTCGCGTTTCCGGGACAGCTGCAAGAGGTGGCACTGATTGGCTCTCTTGATTGCGGCGTATTCATGAACCGATGTCGGTCAATTTGAAATTCTTGTTAAATTCAATGGTGTCCAGTATTTTAACCGTGTTTTCATAGCTTTTGGTAAACGAAATATACTGTTTTATCAATGCTGAAATAAACGCATGATAAATTCGAATTTATATGATTTTAAAATTTATACTTCTTGATGTTTGAATTGTTAATGTTTTTGATCCGAATGATGAATGCAAATTGATTCTAGATTATTAAAAAATGTCAATATGATTTTCTTAAATGTTATAAAAATATATCTCGCCATAAGTTTAAAGACATTTTTACGTATACTTAAAATCTATATCTCTTGTAATCTCTCCGATAATTTATCAGTTGATTTTTAATAATATTGATATAATAAACACTATTCTATATTTAGCCAGGTTTTACAAAGCCGCGATAAGTGAGACGTGACTACATCACGTTATAGTGGTTGAATTAGGTTAGGTTAGGTTAGGTAAGGTTAGGCTGCAGTACACTACACAAAAATTATGTATAATTTAACTTTTTTTTCAGTGTCGTTTACATTTATAACCGCTTATTTATTTCACTGTGAGTTTTCCACATGTTTGTGCATAATATGAAGATTATGGTAGATAACTTCCATAAATAATATATTTGCTCACATGTAACCGGAAAATAATTTTAAATAATATATATATGCACATTATGAAAAAAAATGTTGCCCATCTATTTTGACTAAAAAATAATATAACAATGTAATAAACACATGATATTTTTACAAGAAATGCGTGAGAATCAGATAGTTTAAGATTATTTGAAAAAGATATTCATTTTTAAAATAAAGTATTGATGGAAATATTTCTTTAAGGAAATGTTAGAAGATTTAAAATTATAAATTGCTTCCAATATTTGCCATATGTAGTTGATACTGTTTCCTCAGTGGTGATTTGCAATGCATGACAATCACACGCTAGCCATGGTATTCCCACATCTCGGCCCAAGTCAAATTGTAGGCTTACCCTGGAGTCGTCGGTCTTGGGGCAGGCGTCCTCAGCCACTAATTGACATCCGAAGGCCCCCCTGTCCCCCAGACGCCCCAGAGGGGGGCCATCGATCCGCGGGGCTGAATAAATTAGTTCTCTCTCCAACGCACAGCGGGATATAAAATTTTGAATATGAATGGGAAATTTTGCATTTGTAATAAGCCGAGTCGGTCTCTTTGGAGAAACAAAGCGCAGCTGACGAAGGAACATATGTAGATTAGGGCGGCACTAAGGTAGGCGGCTGGGGTGCGTCTTCGGCTGAAGAAAATAATTCGGGTGCAGGTGCCAGGTGGGCGGGGGTGGGCATAAGCTGCATCGGACGGCAATTGCAGGAATATAAATCAATTTCGAGGCGCAAGAGAGTGGCCTTTTATTGTAATTTCGATGTACGCTCTCCTAATACTCACCCTCGGAAAGTTCAGCATGAGAAAATTTATGAGTTTTTTCTAGTCATTGCCTCGGAAAAAATATTAAGATTTTTTTCGTATGAAATTATGTAAATTATACAAAAATTTTGTCTTGCGTATATTTGAAAATTATACGGATTGATTCTGAGAAACAAAATAATTTCGTAACCTTTGTCATTTCAATGAAATAATGTTACTTATAATTTGTAGAGTTTATTTTTTTATCGAAAAATATATCCAAGTCAATATATTATTTCAGTGTTCATTTTTTTTGCGTGAGATTTAAAAAATATATTTTTCAGCAACATTTAATAATGAAAAAAAATAGTGATTTCTTAAAATTTTACGCTATCCGATTATTCGGCTTTTTACTGTAATATTAGCAATTTGCTTAACTATTTACATATTTATTTTACACTCAAGAAGTTTATAAAAGTCATGGAAATTTTGATGGAGTTACGACATTCATATATCAAACCCTGTAATCTAGAACTATGTAAACATAAACGCAGTCAACTAAATAACTAAGTTTTATAACATAACATCAAACATATCTTTTAGGTAGAGCAATTTCACAACTCAGGATATACTGTAGAGCTTAAAATTAAAATATGGTTTTATTTATATATGCTATGTTCTTTCTCAAAGTAAAGCATATGGATCTACACAGTGTGAAGATATCCACCCCAAAAAAAGAGTATATGGATATATGCAATGTAAAGACATGTCTTGAAAAAATATTTTTTTACAATAATTGTATGTTAGACAATTACTTAACACAATGGAGACTCAGATCCGCTTTTTTGGATTTTAAAAAATATGACAGATGTGGAAATCGAGCCCGCATTAACTAGATTACGAGGCGCGTATGCTAACCTTTACGCCACTGAGAAGATAAATGATATCGATAATTTAAATAAAATAAAATTGACCGTTTCTTGTTATAACATTTCGAAGACCGTTCACTTGGGGATAATTCATATTTTGTAAGGATAAAATTAATCGTTCGAAAGTTAGAACTGTATATAGGCCTAAAATATTAGAAGAGCCAAATCATGTATGAATTTAGGAACTAACTAAGATGTGACTTGATATTTAAACTGCCACCTAGTGTGCTATCGTTGACTTCAACCAGAGATGAAAATTTTAAATCACAGAAAACCCCCTGGCAAAATCAGGGGCAGTCATAAACTTGAATGCGATCAAAACAATGCAATCAGGGCGGGAAAAATATTATTTGAATTGGTGTCGCGATGTAAAATTAAAGAAACGAATGGGGGCACGAGGCGGAAATAATTTACGGCCGCAATCGCAGTTACGGCGTTCGGAGAGAAAAATATCCAGCACCCCACTGACTGTAAAATTCAGTTCACTCTCACAGTAGCACTGAAAAACCAGGCCCCTTTATCTTAAAGCAGCTGGTCATTTTTAACGACATTATTTCAAAGCGAAAATACCACACTATTATAAATTTTAATATTTTTTCTGATATACATTACTTACTTACAAAATTTATTATCGGTGTCATAGTTGGTAAACAGGCGCGTTTGAGAAACATAAGTTTTCGGTCTAACTCGGATGGTAGTATACAAAAATCAGGATTAGATGACATAAATTTCAAACTGTGGACTGCCATAATATAGACATAATTATGTCCAATATTAGAAAAGCACACCAACCTTTATGATAATTGCTTTATAGCTAGAATTGGTTGATATTTGTTGACTTCCATAATTTGAATCTGTGTTTCATCCCTTGCTTTATCCAAATTGTACCAGAAACTAAAATTATAAAATAGAGAGTTCAAAAAAAGTTTTAACAAAAAAAAAATTTGTAGGATTATTTGAACCAAATATTGATATAAGTACCGTTAATGTTGTTATAAATATTTATATGTATATTACAAAGTGAGACTATTTCGATGTTTGACACAGACAACTACCTGAGATAGTAGATTATTCGTTGAATTGTTAAATTATGTTGGAAGTATTGTAGAAAAATTTAGAATTTCCTATGAAACATGATTATATAACATATATTTTTAATAAAATACTGCAATAAAAAAAAAATGCATGATTTACATGAATATGTAATCTTGAGCTTAGAAATTAAAACATAATATAAAATATATAGGGTGAGTTTTCTTGGTGAGGAATGAATAATTTCTAAGTCGTATTTAATATTTATAAATCGTTATGTGTATAACAGTGTTATTGATAAATAATTGCGTGAAAAATTGGAATTTAAAATCATGCATAGAATAAATAATTTAGTGTAAAAACTAAACGTATGACCTATGATATGATAGATCGGAAGAATAGAATTATATAAACATTATCAGTTGTCGTTAAAAGTAAATGTAAAATTACATAATATTAAGCCGCGGTATAAATAAATTAGAAAAAAATATATTTCTTAAATAATGTAACGAAATTTATGTAATGCATTGCGAATGTAAATATTTGCAATGAAATATTTTTTTTTTAGAGATTCAACACAGCGAGTCGTATAATAATTGACTCTCCGTGAGACAGAGGGCGGTCGTGGAATCCGTAAGCCGCCCTAACCTAACTGGCTTCGTTGATGTGTCATTTCCCGCCTCAAAATGCTACTACGTGCCGCCAATGCAAAATAATATCATTTTTATTTCCAGCGTTATGGAATCAATTAGATCAGACATTTGTGACTTGCGGCGGGGTGAAAATTTGATATAGTCACAATTATCATAATAAAGATATTTCGGATATTCAATGTTTAGTAATCTCTCTCTAGTACCCAAGAGCTTAGCGTGCGCAATTCAGATCCGGAGCTTACGGGCTTAAATCCCACAGCTGCGGAATTTCTAAAAAAATCAAACATGAAGGTCGAGCATCTGTCTTAAAAATAACTTATCTACACAAGTATTTACGATGTGAATATCTATATGATTTATTTCTGAAATATGTCACCTTCATATTTTTAAAATCATTACTCTGTGCTTTTGGAATGAACACAGTAAAACAAATATTTAGAAAACAAAATAGACTTTTTGTTTACTCTCAAATCTAAAGTCCTTTTTATTATTAGTTATATGCAGGAAAATGATATTAATCGTTTAATATCGAAAAGGTCACTCGATGACAAAATGCGCAGCGATTCAGAAATTGTCACCCAACAATAAGTTTGATTGTTGAATTTATCAAATGATCATTACTTTTATTAGAGTCGAATTATCCCAAATTTAAATTATTCAATATCAAAATAAATTTATTTGATTTTTTTTGAAGGATTATTATTATTACATTTATCAGATATTTTGGGTAAAAAAAATCACGTAGAAGCAAAACTAACAAAATGGAATGGGAGTGAATAAAACTGTTCAGTTTAATTGAAAACGCAAAATGAAAAAAAACAGTTGATATAATTATTGAGATATTAACAAATACTTAAATAATTATTAGAATAATGAATTGAGCACATACGTCGTGAGCATTGTAGAGATTCATATGTTTAATATGATAAGCTGGGTGTAGGCTTTATTGGACTGTGGTTTATATGAAGTTCGTGCGGAAATATTATATGCTTTATTTTATTCTGAAATAATAGCGGATTTGTATGGAAATGCGGTTTTCCCACAAGATTTGTCCCGGAACTCGGCTGATTGCGTTAGAGGGATTGGACGACGCAGCATGCGTGTCACCGAGGACAGGTCTGGCGTCACGCCACGCATCCCGCAGAGAAGTGATTACAATCTATTCTTTACATTCCAAGTACAAACGGAAGAAATAAATGAATTGAAACTTCCTACGTAGTAGCGAAACACATGTTTTAAAGAAACACAAAAAACTGTATTCCAAAATTGAATGGATAACAGTGTGACACGTAATATGAATATTATATCCAATCTGTTTTGCAAACAAAAACAAAAGAAATAATATATTTTTGAGCTTTAAAAAGTCAATATTGTGATATAGATAATGACGTATTGTCTTTTGTTGTGATGTTTATTCCAAACAAATTTTAAAATTTAATGAAGAATAGTAATACTAGTCGAAAATAAATTTAAAAAAACTTTTATAATGACAAGTACTCGAAAATGACTACTCGATAAGACAAAATCTATTAAATCAAAATACGTTTGATTACGTTTTATGAAAGTCGTTTTATTTTGTATAAATATTTAATTATTATAATGTATTTTATGCTAATATTCAATGTTGTGGATTTTAAGACGTATCCGAAAATTAAGTTAAAATGTTGCCATATGACAAGTCGTAATTATGTGTATTTATGAAGCAAATAAAACGTTGAACGTGATAAACGAGCGAAGAAATATCCAGAGATAAAAAGATTTAATCATTATTATTTATATTAATTGTTGTACAAACAAAAATATCAATATTTCATTACGATCATACGATTTATTGGATGAAATACTACCATTTTATAGTAGGTGAATGTTGTATCAGATTTTACTATGGTATCAATGTATTTATAACATATTACTGGATAATAAGTGTTACCGTCAAAATCAATACATCCAATTAAAATAAAAAAAGTATTATGCTAAGCATAATACAATTTAATATGCTATATTAATATAATAAACAGGTATGATCGTACTAAAATCTGATTCAAAATAATAATGATATTAAAAAAATAATTATTATTGGTTTTGGATAAATTTACAATGATTTGAGGGTTTTTTTTTAAAGATCACCTCGAATAAAAATGCCTAAAAGTATCATCTGACTCTTGATACTCTGGATTTGAATAGCTAGAAATTGTCAAGGAGTTATTCGAATGGGGATTATTATCAGGAATGATTCTTGCTAATTGAAAAGATCATGAATTTTCAGAAAGATGTACTTTTATTCCGACAACATTGTGTAACAAGTTATCCAAAGTGAAGACAGCATTATTAGACTGTTAACTGCCTTGTTAATGGGTCGTTATGCTTTAAAAAGTGATCTCATGCGAGTATATAATTCAATTGTAAAAAACAAGGTTTTGGCAAGAAAGGTGATGCAATTAGTAAACAAGGTTATTCGTTATTCCTTAATATTCCAGAATGCCATTCATTATCTTTGGTAATAAACAAACATTCGAGTTGTAAGCAATGTCATGCTTCTTTCTTAAATCATCTCGAATATCATAGCGAGGTGATAAACAAATCAAATGTAGGTTTAAAAATGCGGAAAGGTAATAAACTACAAATAATTATACTTCGAGAATACTCAAATAAACAGGGGTGAAACAGTAGGGTTATATGATTAAAAAATATTATTACGATTAAATAATCTAAAATAAACAATAATAAAACATTATAATAAATTTAATCTAAAATTAATTTGTGTATATATTTCTTATTGCTATTATAATACGTATATGTAAGGAGTCTTTACCGTTCGTTTATAAGTTCATCATAAAATGAAATATTTTGTAATTTGTATTTTACAATACAAGATATTGTGAGTTGTATAAACTGTTATCTTTTCATTTAATATACAATAATATAAATGAATTTAGTAGAGTGAAATATGGCATGTAATTTAAAATATGGAAATATTATAATATAAGAATGCTACCATGACTGCTGTGTCTACGTAGAACGGTAGGCATTGCACGTGATACACACGTGTGCCGCCTGATCACGTCAGTAGTGACATCACCTACGAGCGACAAACTTCCTTGGGTATCATTACCCAGCCATGCCAGCTGTCTCGCAAGTTCGATGGGAAACGTTTACCGTAAATTATAGTGTAGTATCAACGTAACTGATGAAAATAGACGTGCGACAAAAAACCGATGGCTAACACATGCTGCGCGTGCCTTTCGTTGAGACGTTTGATGTATTTTGCGGCATGAATAAATTAAATGAAATATGGCTGACAAGAAAGTTGATGGAAGGCAATATCAAGTAATGGAATATATTACATTATTAATAAGAACACTTACAAAAAATACACGAATTGCTGTCTTGTTTTATTTTACTTCAGTAATTGACAATAATTCACTACAGTAATGTAAAAAAATATATTAAAAATTTACTTTTGATGAACCAATTGAAAACAATATATCATGTTTTATTTATAAATTATGCTACATCAATGTTTATTTATTATCATGCGTCATTTACTGTGGAGAATTATTATAGTCCAAGAAAAGATTGTTTAGAGTAAATATATCTTTAAAATACATATACATATATATATTTAGCTAGTTAAAATTCATTTCTGCATTTTTAGATTAAAAGAATCTCATGTCTCTGTGGGATTCGACCGCGTAATCTCTGGCACCAAAGCGTATGCGCCTTTCACTTTGTTACCGGTCACACATATATATATATTTATATGCATACGTAATTACTAAGTATTTACATAATTTGTAAGTATGAATGATGAAATCAATTTTAAAAGAATTATGTTTTCTTTAAGCAACACTTTTCGTAACAATAATTACTTGAGAAATTATCATTCATATTTTTTATAATATTACTGTACAAGTTAATATCATGATAAAAAAACCCGAATAACATAGAAAATCATTAGATAGATCTACCTTGTTCATATGTGAAAGATAATATATCATATTATTATTATTAACATAAAACTTTACACTTTAAGCGGTAAATCATATCTATGCTAAATAATACTATGTATGGCGAACCTTCGCATGTGCGTTAGATATATTTACTCCGATTTTCTAACGTATTGAAATGGAAATTGACTTCACATGTTTGCTTGATGGCCGGATTTTAGAAAATCTGAGTATGAACACATCCCACTGTATAATTCCATGGCAAAACCTTTCGTTAAAACAAATACGACCGATCAAATAAATTTCATTAGCTTAGTGATCCGTAAAATGGGTATCCATAATCTGACAGTGGTGCTAAGTGAAAGCGCATTAAATTCTTCACAGGAGCGCATAAACACCATGGCCAGTAACGTTTCCCTTGATTCTAGTTGAAAGATTAATCTATTGACACCTAAATAGTAAATATATACTGTATTATTAATTAAACAAGTTTGAAATGTATACTATAAACTGAGAATTCAAGATTTTGTATTGAAATTTATGATCATCTAGATTTGGTTAATGGTGGTTTTTTATAATAATGTTTAAGCGATAATAATAACATTTTTTAATTTAGCCACCTCATTTTACATGTGTGTCTGTCTGTTACAAGAATTCCTCTCAGACGGTGATTAGTTAGACGTAAAATTTTCACTTGTTATTAGCTGCCGTTTGTAACTCAAATGTATTAAAGTAAACTTTTAACATCACCATGATTGACAAGAGACTAAACATATTGTATAAAAGCACATATTTAGATAATTTTGTGACAAAAAGATAAATTGTATCGAATAAAGAATAGATTTGAATATATTGAATACATAAATAAAACAAATCGTTGGTTACCGCCGTACATTCACAACTTGTGTATGCTTCTATTATCAAGGACTGTACGTAATACGCTTAAAATGGTAATTAATAAGTAATTTTGTGAATAGATATTTTTATAACTTAAAATGTATGGTGTAAAGATAGTTTTCAAATCCAAAATTCTTCACAGCGTTCATCTGTACAATTAGATCTTCTTCTAAATATTTCATGTGTAATTTTTAATGTCATGATAATGGAGACGAATAATGAACAACTTAAAATAGAAATACTTTGATGATTATGTCGAGTTTTATTTAGCTCCACATTGAGGAGAATAATATTCAGATCAATAATATAATGATACGAAATATTATTTAGTATTTCCGTTTATTTTTTAAGTATAAATATATGAGAAAAACTAAAAAGTTTCTTAGGGATGAAAATCTTATTTTTTTAATAATATCGAAAATAAATAAATTCATACAAAATATAAATATTTTTCAAGCCATTGAACACAATTATCATATCAATAGTTATTCAAAACATTTTCTTAGAAAAAAGCATATTACATATGCCTTTATTTTTATTAGTTGATTTTTTTAAGCTGTGGGCGTAATTATTTTTTTTGTCACTTAATAGAAACTGCGGATCTGTTTATATTTATCCCCAGTTACGTTACACGACATTCCCTTCTCCAGAAGCAACGAAAGCCTTCGAAATCCTTTAAAAGGAAACCATGCTTACCACTTGTCCTGGCCAACACACACCCGATCTAATCCAATCAAATCCCTCCGCGATAGTTTCTTCCTGCGAGTGTTAGGAGATTTCTCGACTTTTCTCAGCCTGCATTAGTAGTCGGAAAATTCTGTTTCATTTTTGATAAAAAACGAATATTTTATATTTCTTTTATCAGTGTATATAAATATTATATATTTAATCACAACTTCTGTTTAAAATTATAATACACAAGATATAACGCAATATGAGTATAATATAACAAGGATTGATTATTGAGTATGCTAAAATTAAAAGAACGATATTTTGCAATAGAAATACCAGATAGATATTGTGAATTTTATTAATTTATGAACATACAACCTGCGATCCTACGCTATTTAATAATTCACATGGAATAAATAACCACTGATTTTTATTAAAGTGGTTACTAAATGTTTAAATATACGTTGCAAGCAGATATTACAATAGTCAATAAGACAAAATGATAATGTGTCATTGTCTATTATGTACAATATAAAGTTACACTGAAACAAATTTCCTGTAAAAAAGATCAGTATTTGATCTCGATATCAGCTATTTTTCTAACCGATAGTGGATTAAAATATAGCCTAAGCTAATCTGTGTCTAGAATTGGACTATTATTACTATAACAAGAAAAAAGGTTACAAAATTAATGTCTTGAAATTTTGAGCACTTCTTGTCGGAGCTTAAATATTATATATATCTTATGGGATTCAAAATTAAAGATATACTTGCGTATTTTGTTATAAAAAACACCGAGCGCCTCGGCATAATATTTAAAGGAAACAAAACAAAATCGTGGACAAAGGTCCTAAGACAGAAATCTTGATTTATTTTATAAAATCTCACAACTAACCATGAAGTCAAGGAGAACTTACTTTGTTCCCGGAATATCCGAATTACGAAACGGTCGCGCATTCTACAAAGCACGTAATGACATACAGCCTTTACGTATTTATTTACAAAGCGCCGTTGACTTTTTAAAACTTTTAATGACAAGCTTTACATTTTTACATGAATGTTCTTCACGAAGCTTTTTTGTTCCACGTTTCACATTAATTATCCAGAGCTCGTTTGGCCCGGAAAAAAAATTTAAGAGGATTTCCGCTACAAGTATCGGTAGGTATGTTGCTCGGCTTTAAAATTTAGTCCTTTGGTCTTCTGCGGAATTAGAAATGGAGACGAAAATTTAAATACATTATTATAAAGAGCTCTGTCATTATAAAAAAATCCTGCCTTGTGCGGATCATTTAAAATAAGCGATTTAACTATTTATTTTATGAAAAATGTTTAAATTGTCGTTGAAACTTTTGATCATTTAAACATATCTATAATTAATTTCTTGCATATTAAAACAATTTAAATAATTTGTTTGTTTGGCATGTCATTATTTTACAAAAGTCATCGTTGGTTTTTCATTATCGAGTGATGCTGATGTTTTATATATTTATAGGCAACACTTTCATCACTCTAAATTACTGTGTTTATTAAATAATTTTACTAAAATTAACAAAACGCTATAAGGCATTGATTCTCGCACTACGATAATTTTGAAAAACTATTTAATTAATGATTTTTCTCGTTTATTGTATCACAACGGCCTATTTTGACGACACAAAGAATCAGTATGAAATTTAAATAGTCGTAGTTATATTTGTTTGATATATAGGGTTCCTAAAATCGCAAAGGTCTTATTGATTAAACACGGTCCGTGCTCATAGTGACCGCGTTGGCTAGGCGTCGGGTCACGCGAGGCGCCCTTCTTGCCACCCGGCAGCGGCGATCGCCCCGCAAGGCGCTGTCACACGACCAAGCTCTTGGGACTGTATTAGACGGGGCGATCCGATAACTTAAACCCCTTTTGTAATAGCTAGAAACTTGAAATAAGAACCAATATTTTGCCGATGAAATTTGACGGCTTAAATCAATATCGACATAAATGAGAAACAATTAAATCTAATTTGTTAATATAAATACGAACTTGAGTTAACAGCTACAATTTGAGTCTTCACCATCGATTAAGACTTTTTGTAATGCTGTATGAACGTGTTAAATTATTATTTGATTATCCACGAAAACAAATTGCAATTAAATAAATAAGTATATGCCCTTTATTGCAACGTTTGTATTAATAATAAATTTTTATTTGATATGTTTGCAAAAGTGTTCCAAATTATTGTTTTATAAATCGTTTTCAAATATATTACACTAGCTTTATTGCCTGGGATAAATAAACACTCATTCTTTGTTCAAATTAATTTTATTCTTCCCGTTATTGCAAATTTATTTCAATACTTGGCTGCGTACAATGTTTTCACCATATTTTTAACCAACGGTAATGATGTTTAAAGTTAATATTATACACACGGTCAAATGACACAAATTAATGGTTACTGACAAGCATTATTGAACTTTTTTAGTATTTAAACCATATTCTATAGCTTAAGTAAGCTGAAAGTGAAGTTTAAAGCCGTTAATAAAGTGTGAGAAGTTCATAAATTTAAAAAAATCCATTGTGAACGTTGCCCGATTTGATTGTTCGGTGTAATATGGCCCACTAGGTGCTACACGACGGTCGTCCGCTGAGCAATAATGCCTAATGTGGCAGGTAGGCTGACGCGTAATGCACTGATTGCGTGAGACAAATAATAATAACCGTGAAGGTGCTGATGTAGGCAACGTGGTGGATAGGACGTCGCCGGTGTCGGCGTCGTCACGGTAATAAACAAAAGACAGCCTTCAAGTAATAGGACCACATTTACTAAATGTAATTTCAAGATGAATTCATGCTTTCTTTTTTAATGTGACATTTTATGGACAGTCTCATTGTGATGAAAATAAATCATAAATACTATTAATGAAAGTAAATAAATTAGATACGTTTCAATAGAATTAAAGAAAATGTAACTACGATAATTTAAAAAATACGATAGTAAATTGAATGATTTGTAAATACAAAACATTTGATGTTATGATGAGAATGAAACAATGAGATGATGCACATTTTGAATATTGTACAATTTATTAATTTGATATAGTTTACTAGTGTTATCACAACACTGTGAAGATTATCATTGTCACGATGGGCGCTCTTAAACTGATTAAAAATGGCGTACCTATACTTTTTGATTGAATTAATGAATAAACAAATTTTGAACCAAAACTGGTATGTTTTATGAACCCTATTTTTATGACCGATGACGCCAGTTTGAATACAAAATGGATATGTACGCGAATAAATTTATTTAATTAACACAGTATGATACATTTTCAACGAATTCTGTGTGTTAAATTGTGTATATGGTTATTGAAAAGGTTTCAATCTTATCATTTAAATCAATGACATAATCAAAAAAAGCTTTTTAAATGGTCTAGAACGATAAACGAACAAACAAAAAATAAAAAAAAAACTTAATCTGGATATAATATGAATGCTTACCTTTGTCATGCCAGTCTGTGAATCTCTTATTACAAATGCCAGTTCTGTAACAAATAAAAAAAATCAAATAAATTTATGTATGTAGTACATGACACAATTAAATCAGTTTCATTACATTACGTTGGTGGAAGCGAACCCTGAAACCACCAAAAAATGTAGAATTATATATAATTATAAACTAATAACGTATAAAACCTGATTATATCAGATGAGCATTTTTAAAAAACTTTTTTACTAAGACTATTAATTTAAATATATTGATTGATTAAAATAGAAGATAGTCATTAACGCTGTGTTGTAGTTCGGGGTGAATCTTAGCGTTCATGCAGTATTTCTTCTGTATGCAGTAACAAAAACTCGTCTTTTCTTAAGCTTTAAGATGGCTTATATATGATTTACAAGGGAACCCACATATTATCTAGCATATTATTTATATTATACAGTATTCATTTATATTTTGGGGGGATTATAAAATTCTTCTAAAAAACAAAGTAAGAATGGATGTAAACTCCTGCGCCATCGCTACATTGGTGTGTATGAAAATTAACCCACAACAGTTCACATTCACTCATCGCATATGTGTAAACATGACAAGTTGATTACATAATAACATCAGTTGTTGATATTTTATATAACCTTATAATTTACAAAAAGAAATGATTTTCAGAAAGCTGTATTTCATACAGTCAATTTACTACTTATTTTAGATGATATTAAATACCTGTAATGTAACAAATATTGCATTTTTGATCTTGCAGCATATAAATGAACAAAAGTTATGGTATATTTCCAAAGTGAACTTGTTGAATTCAAAGGAGAAGATTTTGAGAGAGAGAGATTTGGAGACTTTTCTGAATAGTAGAATTATATGGCATGCAAACCGTAGAGAAAATAATTTCAAAAATATTGAAAATATGAATGAACATTGAAGATGGTAGAAAAAAAATACTTGTTCTATTTATTTTTTCATTTTGGCATAGTGGAATAAATTCACCTTGAAAATACACCCCTCAAATAATATTTCATTAGTTATTGTGGTATTTAAATAAGATGTAACTGTAGTAAAACTGAACCGTTCAATATTTTATAATGTAGAATGTATGGATTTTCTAATAAATAGAAACGGTAATGGCCATTTATAACAAGGAAATAATCATATTCTAAGAGGTATGAGAATAAGGGATTATGTCCTACACAGCTACCTCCCAATAATAATAGCGGGCAGTGCATTCTAAAACTTGAGTATCGACATTGACGTGCATAAATTTTTGCAAAGAGAACATTTCTTCATTTATCTGCTCATTGTTTAGTAAAACATAGACGCATTGTAAAAAAATAGAATAACACAAATAAATAAACCAAATTAATATCAGATAAAAATATAACCAAATTTTACAATGATTCAATATTAGTTATTTATTTAAGCTTTCAACAAAATATTTTGGGCCTTACTTTGTACCTTAAATAATCTATTCACTTCGATATGGTTTTTCCATTCAAACAAATTGTATCATAGTATATTTCTCGATTATCTGAAATAAAAGAAACGTTTTATATAAAACAACAAGCGCCCACGTATACAGTCAGATGTTTCATATATTCATTAATCATAAAACAGCCTATGAAAAATAATGAAAATTTTTCAAACGGCCTTTTTGTTTGTGGTTTTTCTTTACATTATTTAATTGATGCATATAGATTTAATGAACTGCAGATATTAACATACATGGATATTAGAATATAGAAGTCTATGGTAGCTAAGAAAATAATATTTTCGACATAAATTTTATTTATTTTCTACCTATACCTTTTCATTTAATGTTTCTATGAAAGCGAATAATGCTTACTAATTCTCGTTCTTAATCGATGCATTTTGATTTATACTATAGTCTCATGATGATTGATGAGTTTTGATTTTGAGCTCAAAAATATTTACATGCATGTACAACAATTATTCTTCCTTAGTATATAATTATTTATCTTTCCTGAAATATTGCTTGAAAATATCAAATGACAAGAACCGAGTCATAAATAACAATTTAAGATAATTTGTTATCGGAATTTTACGCTTCATTCGTTTACTTAAGCATAAATTCTACCTGCTTTATAATATCCAAAATCCTAATAATTTTACTATAAAAATACAAATAGTAAATTTCAAATGATATTTATGTATACCCCCATCTTACAATGTAAAAGAACTGTCACTGGCTTATGTGAATAGATCGCCGCATCCTATCGAGGGCTAATAAAAGTGATTAGCTGGCTACCGTATGATGGGTAGTATACTAGCTACTCTATATTGTGCTGGAAGCTTAAATTTGTTTGTACAACGGATCTTGTTCGATAACAATACCTCAATATGTAATACCTACAGATAATATCCAATGAATTTCTGCGTTTATGATTTCCAGGTTTCCGAACAATTTGCATTAGATTTTTTTTTTATTATGACTAAAAATAATGTATTATATTCGGACACAAAACCTTATTAAACAAATGTGAAAGATTTTGAATACTATGGTTTAAGAAATATGAGTTATTTTTTAATCAAATCTATTTTTTTAAACATCGTAGTCGATGCCAATACTCTTCGATATAATGAATTTATAATTTTGTCATTTCGGTGGATGACTTAGTGAGTAGGCAGGTTTGTGAAATATGTGAAGCTGACAGATACTAGCTAAAATTTAGTGCTGCATTTGAAAAAAAAAAAAATTGTGAACTCAATAAATTAACTAACAGAAATTCCAGATGAAAAACAATTAATTGACAAGATTTTTTTCCTTAATTTTTAGAGTGAGCATGGCTTAAAATCATATACTGTTTCAATCATATTGGATTAAACCTAACAGGACTAATTAAAACCATCGACTAATAAGGCTTCAAGAAAAATAATTGGAAACTCTTACAGATAGATATCTTTTAAAATTATCGTTTTTTGCCACACAGCTTTTGCGTTGGGCGTACGTGGGTGGTATGAGACGATATACTCTAATATATTTTGTATACATTATTTGTAAAATACCATCATTACCAAAAGTATTCGAAATCATAATTATATTTTATTGGTGAATTATTAGATATATGAGATATTTATTATGATGATTCTAGTAAAACATAGCCTATATATATTTTCAAATTACTCGTGTGTATAGAGAATGAAGGTGTCCAAAGGTAAAACCCGAATAACAAATAATAAACCACGCTGAAGCTAATATACAATAGTTCAAATAGATTTTGGTTTTATTGAAATTGATCTCTTTTTTTTAAACATCGCAGTTTCCAATAATACAAATTAAAAATCGTTAAATGCTATGTTAGAATTAAAAAATATTTCGTAATAATGTGTAAATTATATATTTTGTATAATATATTTTAAAGATGGTTCAAGTAAGCGATAAAAGCAGGAAGTTTTTTGTATCGACAATTAAAGGTTCGGAAGAAAATTCTTGATCTTTAATGCCCTTTTTTAATTCAACTGAAAAGAATAAATTGGCGATAAAAAAACACAGAAACATCATGACTGTCATTTATGTCTGATATATTCTTAATTGAAAAAATCCACCCCGATCGAAGGAGGAGGGTTAGTGAAGGCGGTAACAACGTCAGGGAAAAAGTTTTCAATGCAAATGCCTTCGCCGGAGCAAGTTTCCATTTTTTTTATTTCCTCTCGATACTCAGCCGCCCGCGATAGCCAATGTCGGTCCATGAATTATCAAAAGAAAACAGACGGATTTTACAGCGATAATGTCAAAAATAATTAATTATCATTGATCGAATGGCGGCCCTAATTCATGAAGGGGAAGAGTAAAATATACCATAATTTAAAACTTATGAATGGTGTTTTCTTGGTATCTTGCTCTATTCCAGAAGTTTTCAACCTTTATGGACAGGAGAACACGTTCAAGAGTTATTTACTAACATATTAAACGTTTATTCTTTTTTGTCTGCGTTCAAATTCGCTCTCTAAGTAGAGATTAATATAGTCATCATTATACTTTATTGATATACCGATTACTTTTCGTATTATAATATTTCCCCATCTCGTTGGTATTTCCTGATATATCTTACAAATGATATTCATGATATTTTTATCATTTGTGATAAGTATTTTTAATGGCCATAGAACATTGAAAATAATTTTACAGCGTATAAGAGTCATCTAAGTAAGGCACCAGAGTTTTATTGAAAATATGAACAATGTTTAAGTATACACTGAAAGATTTTTGTTTATTATTTTTTTTTGTAGCGTATAAGAAAACGAATATTGCAAAGGCGTATAGTTCAAATTATTATATGTAGTGATAAAAACGCCAACGTCAAATTTAATTTTACTTTAGTGAAAAAAATGATTAAAAAGTTTGACATGAACAGTTTACTATATTCTAATGACACTTGAATTCAGTGCTCACAGAAAGTTTAGTACTATTCTTTTGTATAAAATAAGTATACACAATTCAGTATTGCTTACTAATAATACACATATCGTATAACACCCTTTTGTAAGCCGGAATGTTTAAAGGTGCAAGTTATCCATATAAAAGATAGCATTGAATATCATCGCAACTCGTAAAAATACATCAGTAATACAATAGTTTTTTTGTTGCTATAAACTACGTAATTCTAAGCGTACTCAATGTAAAATTTTACGTATTATATATTACATACAATTAGTTTAAAAAAATAAGCTCGGTATACAAAAATATATTGTCATATTATTTATATATAAAATTAATATACCATATATTTCCGTTTTTTACTTAACAGGCAATTAAAATAAAGATTCAGCTAGGTTTTTTTATTTTTATTTATTGAAAGTCATATACTCTCGTATGCATATGTCTTATATCAAAAATATGTATTAAATAAATTAATAAATATGATTATAATTGATTGATGATTTATGTCAATTACTATAAAGATAATTGGACAAGTAGACGTAGGATACTTTAAAACATTTTCAAAATCTCTTAAGTAGCAAATGCAAAAGCGATTGTCAGGTATTGGTGATCGGTGATGCATAAAGATGTATATTTATATGGCGGGGGTAGAAAGATCGAGGGGTATACTGAATAGGCAACATTGTTGGCTTGGAGCATTTTCCAATAACGGTCTAGCAAAGAGGGAGGTTGGCGGAGGATTTCTTCATTCATTAGCGCCGGTCAGGTGTGCCTAACTATATGTAATTTGTGATTTAATTTATCCGAGGAAAAATATTTCAATGCTATTCGTGTCACATCGATAACTTTAAGTTTTTTAAATTTTTGAAAATTTCACATGACTGTGTAAAAACTGATCAATTTTTGCAATTCTTTTGACATACAATAAAACACATATTAAATGATTTATTTGTAGAGCTGGTTAATAACGATGTACTTTGATACATCTGAATACACAACAGAAGAGATATATATGTTGCAGTGTAGGCATTAGATTCAAATGAATTTTCTTGCGACGTTTTTGCGATAACTTTGAATTGTCAAATTATTATAATATAGGACATGCATATAGGCATGGTGCGATAAGATGGTATTAATGAGTAATCTTCAGCTATACTTAGACTTATAAACATTGCGGCTTAAGCCGTTGAAATGATATTAATATATAAAGTAACTACTGATTGCAAAGCAAAAAAAGCAAATAGACGTTTTTTTTATATTACAAAACTTAGTTTTCCGCACCTCATTAATTAATAGTATAAGCTTATTTTATTTCCGACGTAAAAGCTGTGGGCTTGAAAGTCCCGTAGCCAGACAAAATCATGAATGTTTAAATATGCATTATAATATAAATTCAATCGATTTAATAAATGGCTATCACTTAATTAGTCAATCATATACTATGTTTTTATGATGATTATTTTAATGAATTGGAACCAAAATGTATCATAGTTCTGTAGTATCGATAGGAGCTTTAAAAGCTCACTATATTCGGATTAAGTAAATTGTATTATTAAAGTTGATAGCACCTATTCTCTTAAAAAGCTACGCCCACCCACCGCAGTGGCGGGAAGTTTAAAATTAACGCCATTGACTTCAACTCAAACATTTTATATTAAGGAATACTGGAGAGCAGTAATTAGTTACGCTTCTCTTTTATTTGTTGACGTTCATTATTCGTTGATTTGAATTCCTGTCAGGTTTCTTACCACGAGGGTCCTTAGTTCAGCTTTTAAAGTAATTCCAGATTTTCACAAGAAAAATAACGTATACTCCGTACGTTTAATGTGAGACGTAATTATGTATTTTTTATTATCGTACGGAAATTAAAAAATATTATACTTGATTGAATTCGTGCAGCTTTCTGGAATTATATTGTAAGGAATCTGATAAGTCTTTGAATCTAACATCGTATCCGTAAATTTATTTTATAGAACGATAACCATCTGTCAATAAAACGTAATTAACATACAAAATGTTTGTTAAAAAACAATTTATTTCTGAAAAATAAGGTCATTTTTGGACGTAAATAATTCGTATTTCTCATGGAAAAGATAACATGTTTTAACTGGGCGCGTTAAATAAAATCTTTTTCTCCCACAAATTCGCCACATCTTATTTTCATGTTTATTTATCATCTTACAGTCACTTTATATACTACCAGGTCATGTAAGTACCCTATAATTCTACTAAATGTAATGTAATGATTGTAAATAAAATGCTTGATTTAAAGACATCAATTTCAACTGAATTCGTTCCGTGCCGTCATGGCGATACATGGAAATTTTAATAGTTTAAAAATATTTTTATTTATCAATAAATGATATGTTGCAAACGTATTGTAAAGCTATTTTATGTTTTTAGAGAAAATCAAATGTTGAGTTTGTTTAAATTTTAAGTTAAATTTAAGTTTAAAAGTAACTATTTTTTCATTTAAGGATGAGACGTTATCTTCTCAGATAAATTATTTGAAGAAATAACATTTATGTAGTATAAGAATAAATTCATAATAATGTTGTTTGACTAATTTGTGTAGTACTCAATTTTTATAAAAAACCTGGTATACAAAGTCTTTACAATCAACCAACGTCACAGTGATTGATCTTAACATCGAAAGTATTAAAAACTCATAAAAAAAATATATTTCGACTTTTGTCTTTCTGCATCATCAAATGATGTGTATTCTAATGACCATATTTGAAGTCGTATTTTTGCAAATAATCGATTTTAATCTTGTAATTATGTATATCAAATTTAAATTAAATAGGTAAATAAATAAATAAATTAAATAAAAAGGTCAAAATTTTTTATTTACATATAAATAATATTTCTGATATGAATAATAATATTGTACAAGCTCATATATACGATTTACATAAATAAATTTAACTTGACTTGGTAACAATATGAAAATTGAAGGTTGTATATATTAAAATACACATATGAAACGAAGGAAATTCTTGTTATAAAATAATATTATTCTACCTACACTCTTTAGTCATTGTCAGTTTTATAAACACATAGTTTCTTCACTTAAATGCCACTTTAGTGAGCAGACCCTCAATCTGATGGCCCCATCTTCTGGAGACCCTTCCGCAACCCTCGAGGAGCCGAAAGGCATCCAGGATGCGTCCAGTAGGGCATCCCCTACCGCAGATTTGCAATTTAAATATGGCGGGCGCTGCTTAACACGACATCTGCCGGCAAATTGGCGACCGTTCAGAACTGGACTGAATAACTTACCGGCCAGGTATAAAACGTCATCGACTTCAATTTGTCGCTCTTGATTTCTACATCGGTTAGCGCTGGGACCTTAATTTATACCCCAATCGCAGAGAGGGGGTTATTTAAATTCTTAGATAAAACGACCGAGTGGAAAATGAGAAAATTTATTGAAGAGTCGTTTTTTGAACAGATATACTCTAAGATTGCTGTCGCTTAAATTTGAGATTAATTTATTTATATCGAAATCTAGAGTATACTGTTTTGAAGGTTTTCGTTAATATTCATTATCTATGCAAATACACCTACATACTAGTGTAATCAATATATTTTATTTTTTCGTCCATTTATTAAAATAAAAAGAAAATGATTTTCCATACTGTTCCTTTTTCAAGACGTATGTACTTAGATAAAGAATATTTTTTTATCGTATATGCTCAGAAAGTTTAACATATATGAATCTACACAGTGTAAAAATTTCCAAAAAATGAATAAATGGATCTCGCACATGTCTTCACGAATTATTTTTTCATGAGAATTGTTTGTCAGACAATTTCTCAACCAAATAGGTGTCCATTTCAGTATTTTCAAATCCAGCAGATGTGGGAATCAAGCCCGCACTCCACGGATACGAGGCGGTCACACTAATTTTGAAACTGGAATATTTATTTTGACAAAACCATTTTTACGAGGAGATTTTTTCAAGCAATCAATTGGCACATATGAGATTAATGCTTTATATTTATTATTAACACCACGCATAGATATGTGCAGGAATTTTTGAATCGCTTAGTTACGAGTTTAATTCTCATAGCTGTATAAAATTTCACTTCAGATTAATTAATAATGTGCATATTGTGGAACTCACTAATTATAAACTAAAACCAATTAGTTTATATAACTAATGCAACAAAAACGTGATGTAAAGAGACAGCTTCTTTGAACTATAATATACACATGTATGGTTTTATTTAGGGATTGCTGATTTCGATTTTTTTTTTTTTAGTAAAAATGATAGTTAATTTAACGGATTACATAGGAGCAATACACTGTGTAAATGTGTTGTATTCTAAGAGTACTACTGTTATTTTAAAAATATAATGAAGTGAAAATGTGATTTAAGTGGAAAGCAGATCATGCTAGAGATGACCTACATCACCCCGAGGGTGGGTCACAACATCATTAATAACCTTATAAGGGTAACCAACGGTAGTCCAATAGTACTACTACATAACACCAGCTGATAACAACGTTACCAAGCATATTGTTCTTTTCAAAATATACACAATGTTAATATAATATAATTATTAATTTTATATTTTTTTATCCTTTGGATACAATATTTCTAAATAATTTATAATGAACACATATTTTAAAGGAATCTAAACGTATTTTATTATTTATAACAATACTGTAGTAACTATTCTGATTTTTGCATATTTTTTTTCTGAATTTTGGGATAAGTTGTTGAATAAATGTTTTTTCAATTCGTATGTTTATACATTTATGAAATTATGGTAGGTGTTTATGATAATACCTTCTAGAAAATAAGCCCCAACTTAAATAGTACCAAATATCAAGTAAAGTTGCTTTTAATTCTTATTATTGTATATTTTTTAAGCGTTGTTGAAATACGAAGTTTTACGCAGAGGGCTAATCCTAGAACTATCATGTATTTCTTAAATATAGTACATTATACTGTAAATAAATCTGTCATAGATTTCTCTTAAAAGCCAAGACATAACCTCACTTATTCTTATTATCCAAGTAAAATATATTTTAAATTTATTAGTACATTATTATAGTATACTTAATATTTTTAAAGATAATCATGAAAAAGTATATTTTAACTAATGCTAATACTCTGAACATGAAAGACATGACCCTTTAAAAAAACATTGTATTTTCAATAATCCTACGGGAATTGAAAAAGCAATGTATCAATAAATTGCATAAAAACGTTGAAATTTTAATTCACTTTTATGGAATTAAAAAAAATATGTAAGATAATATATTCGACTGTGTGCTACGTATTTACACATGATAAGCCATAGTAATTAAATGCCTAAAATTTACACACTCAGCCGTTGAATAAACGTAGATTCTTGGATATTCCAAAAAGGCACCCCTAAACAAGGGTTAAGTGAGTAAGTACATGGACTGGCGTAGAAATTCGCTCAGGATATTTGGCTCCCCAGCCTTGAACAAGAAACGCACGTGTGTGAGTGTTTGCGTGTGTTTGAATTGGCACCTCATGGGGCAAATGTGGGTGGATGACATGGCCTTCTGGAATTAGGTGTTTGCGATTGAGCCTGAGCGTGAAAGCCACTGATCATTGTTACTATATCCAGGGAATTAAATAATATTGCACAAGCTTTTTTTTAACATTGAAAAAGAGTCATTCATAAAACCATAAAAAATGAATCATGAAGAATATTTGGCCGTTTAAAATAAAATCAATAAATGATACTCTTTCACGTAAATATTCATTTTCAATACGCAAACTTATTTCTCCAAATAATTCATCTTGGTTTGATGTATTTTTTTTTGAGATAAATTTTATATAAATCGTTTTGTGTTTTGCGTTATAAAAAAGTATTTATTTATTAACAAATATTCAAGTTACACGTAAATAAATGTTTTTATGTTAAATCATCCCTACTACAAATCGGGATCGGGAAAATAGTTGTGGCAGTAAAACAGTAGCTCCACGTTTATCATTAATATTATATGTCAAATTAAAAAAAAATTAAGGCAAATTATTTGTTTGCATAAAATGGAAATAAAAAATGACAAATGCAGTCCATTTTATAATATGATAGTTAACAAAGCTATGCCAAATTTTTTACACAAGAGCTTTCAGTTAGTATCAACTGCGTTGTTCAAATATATATAATATGATACAGATTATTTAATAAAAATTAAAAATTATTACTGCAATTCATTGTATTAAAAATTTAAAGTGTGTATGTAGTTAGCTCCAATCTTTGTTGGGAATAGAAATAAATAATGTGTATCTTCAAGAATCAATGTTAATTTATTGACCTTATGCTATCGATAATACTTTTGAAATAAATGGAAACTATTTTAATAACAAGAATTATAAAATAAAGTTCTTTGATTAAAAACATACTGCAATAATTTATATGATACGTTGCTATGCAAAATACACGTTTATTAAATAAGAAATTAACCGAAACTCTAAAGACTAACTAAAAAAATAAGTGAGCAAATATAAATTTTTGAAAGTCATATGAATATCTTTGTAGAGTATATGGGTTTAATCAAGAATATATTGTCTAGCTCTGTGCAGAATTGCAATGAAATCATAACTGTAAATTGAGTTTGGCTTTTCTTTGAACGCTGGTCATATTGGTCACTTAGTTGTGCGAATGTACGCAAAAACAACCCTGTCGTTATGCGTCGGTATGTGTGGGGGTGTGTACTCGTGTCCGCCGCAGATTCCGACTCCTAATTAAGACTGGGGTGCCCACTGGAGGGACTTAGGGGATGCTAGTGAGGGACGATCAAAATGGCATTGCATACGAGAAGCGCATCGTCCTAATCCAAAAGAAAAATCACACCATAAAATGCCCAGAAAAACTAACATCATTTAAGCCACTGTTGAATTTTACTTGTAGATTTTAAATGACTTGTAATTTAATATTTTGACAAATTTTAATATACATTATTTTCTATACAAAGCAGTAATTAAAATGAATGAACAATTTTAGTGATAGTTGACAAGGATGCTCGTAGTGAAAATATAGCTATACATGAAGGAAACTAGAAATTGTTACTGTAATGTAGAATTCAACATGTGGCACACGAATAAAAAAATCTGATTGACTCACGAGTCAGAATAAATTTATATCAATTTTATGAATATTATACATAAATGTCATTTCGATTATAAATTTAGAAAATTAAATATGTAGTTAGTGCAATAAAATATACAAAAGTTTTGCAAGGTCAAGCTGTAGTATTTGTGTATATTTGGTATAAATTGGTCAATACAGATTCAAAAATGTATGACATAATGTAAAGATTTTAGTTTGATATTCAACGTGTTTTTTATGTAAGCCTGATGTATGACTGTCAGTTGTGATGTTGCTAGAAAACTATTTAAAGATAGTACAAATGATGGATTTAAAAGATCGAAGTTTAATTAAGAGGTAAATTAATTTCCTTAAAATGTATGTGAACAACGTTACATGGATACAATGGATCTGACCCATTAGCGAATCTTTCTTTCCGTATGTTTGTAAGGACGATAATAAAACGAGGGTGGCTCAAGGGTGTCAATCACCTTCTTTCCCTCACTAAGAAAATCGACATGGGGTGGTCTGGAGGGAAGAGGTGGCATTTTAAAGATTTATTAAGTCTGGTTAATGGATTTTCTTTTTTACGTTGGCTTAGCGAACTGCTGCCGGTTACTAACTTTGGCTTCAAGGTCAACGCTGCTCCAAGTTGTTTAAGTGGATTTTTTAAAACGAATAATATATGAGAAAGTGTTGAATTTTTAAGTATTTTTAAAGTGCATCGTCTAGACGCAAGATTGATGTTGAAGCCGGAAGATATTTTCATTTTTGAAATAAATTCAATTTATTAAGGAATGAATTAATTAACATTATTTATAGATACCATAAACACATAAACACACACTGCTATATCTACTCAAAATACATACAATTTGGCCACCACATAGCAACTTTAATAAGAGTGCCCACCATCCACCCGCCCCGTCCTCACACCTGGTCTTA
>JAGVSQ010000962.1:0-32736 GCA_022683975.1 Rhyacophila evoluta
TGTAAGTCATATTGTCTTTGACTGCATATTCTCCATGCAGTGCCTTCTGGATTCCAATTAAATTAATAATTAATAATTAATTAAATTAATAATTAATTAAAGAGGTGGGCCCAAAAATAGTCTTTCAGTAATAATAAGTCTATAATAAGACTTTTAATAATATCTCTTTGTAAGAGGAATAATCGTTTGTTATAATATTATTATTTCACATTAAATACACTAATGGAACTTAAATTTAGACGATATTGTTTTTTCTATTACAACTACCCAGTTGTACCAAATAAAAGTACTCTCCATCCACTCACACAGTCATTACACATGGATTTAATCAGGCGGTTTTTGGAGCTCTGAAATCGAGAAACGATCTACGATATACGACGGGAATGTCCCGGGAGTGACTAAAAAATATAAAGGCTTGGGTTGTCATGCACTCAGTTAGAGAACAAATAAAATAATACACTTTCTTCTATTCATTTCTATCAAGTCCTTCTGATAAAAGTCTGACTATATAATACGCAGTTTTTTGTGTTATAATTTATGTGATTTAGGTTACTGCTTGAAAGAACTGTTACCTATCCAAAGAGTCAATGAGGTATATATTTGTATGAGGTTTTCATTTGAGGTAGTAATCGTTTAAATTTCTATGATATAATGGCAGTTTACTTTAAGTAGTTAAAGATTATATAACAGAATTCTTCTTAATAAATGCTGACTCAGTTAATAAGAATGGTTTCAATTGTGAGAACAATTTTAATTAGATTTAATGATTACACAAAATCAGCCGTATTCAAATTATATATAATTTCTTTTAATCACGCTCGGTTTGACATTAAAGAAAATTATTTAGCAACAAAAATTACAAATATGTATAGATATAAAACAAGCAATTAATATTACCATATATTCAGGCCAAATTGATAATCGATTTTGATTCTAGAGTCATAATTGAAAGGGGGACGATCTTAAAAGGTGATCTTTGGGTGTGAACTAGTCGTCGATTTCGTAATGCGATGGTTGGTAGAGTTTGCGCGGAGCAGGTCAGAAGATCAACCAAGTTTGCAGGAAGCCGCTTCATGAACTTTTACTTGTTGACATTCAGACCGAGTTTAATGCGCTTGTGAAATCGCAATGTTCTCTGGTGTCTTAAACACTTTTGGCATTTTATGTGATTTTGTTAAATTCTATCATTTTTATTAGTAAAGATCAGATGTGATAATTTAAAGACAGAAAAACCAAATTTATTGCTTATATATTCATTCCGAATTAAGTATTTGAAATCAGTTTCACAATCTAAATTATAATCAAAAATTGATCGCTATCAAATGATTATAATATAACCGAAAAAAAATAATGCAATTTTAAGACATTTAAAGTTATTTAACCAAATTATAAAACCAAACTTTATAAGAATTTTTCAAATAATCACACTTTAAAACATTCATTCTTGATTTTATATTTATTATTGTATTTTATGTATGATTGAATATTTAATTAACATAAATAATTTGACCATACACATTCATAATTGAAAATTAGGATGATATTTTAATTTATATATTTATTATAAGAAATACTGTCACATTGAAGACATATTGTAATTAGGGTCAATATTTTTAATAGAGATATTATTCAACCAAATCCGTTTCGAGATGTGACAATTATATGGAAGAAGGTTTTTTTTTTGGTAGATTTTGTTCATGAAAATTAGTTGTCAATTAATTGCTTAACCCATTAAGTTCTTGTATTTTCTATTTAAATACACAATAATAATAATGTAATGATTTTAGTACGTCTATGGAACGCACAGCCATTAGTATGGAGCAATTTATAAGTGCGTTTACCAAATTTGCATTTGAATTAAATATGTTTAATAGTGTGAGGTATTTCAATAAAAAATAAAATATATGAAAAATATTATTTAATATGACTATGAACTATGTGATACGTTATTTGGTAAGTGTTATTACTCGAGAATATTGTTATAGCTAGAGGATACGATGTGTTTAAAAAAATCGCATGAAGTTAATATGTCAGGTTGATTAATTATATAACAACCGAACTGGTCAAGAAGGCTTGATAAGATATATGCGATGTTGTACAAATTTTGCAAGTTTATAAAAACACCAACCCTATGGGTAGTAAATTAACGTTGAGAAATATGACATGTCCATTTAAAGTACGTTTTAACGCAAGAATGAGTTTAGATTTTAATGAATCTCAGTTGAACTTTAAATCTGTTGGGTCATTGCGAAAGCTTATGACATTGTAAGAAATACGTTTAGCAGCATGATAAATATGCTATTGATAAATGACCAAGCATTTTCGGATACATGTAAAAAGCAACTCATCATATTTTAAATAGCGTATAAAAAATTACCGACGTATTATCCTTATATGCAGGAATACACAAGGAAAATGCATTAATTAAAAAATGGTTGTATAATATATGTAGTATTGGTAAATTAAAATGTTTTTTAAAAGTTTTTATTACTTTTATAAACAAAGAATCGATTATTATGAAGATGGTAACATATACGTATGCTTTAAAAGGAAGCACGTATTTAATTGTTCCGTGAGTTTTATTTACCGTTGTATACAAATAATGAACACTGATTTAAATGCCAATTGATTTAATTAAGATGCATGTTAAATTATCTTGTATAGAATAAATATATGTATCATTTTATAGTTGCAAGGCTTAAAAAAAGCAATAAAAATAGTTTTATTCGATGATTAATGCTAATCTTATATTTGAAAATGTTTTTTACGTTTGTTTGCCTTCCATCTTTACAACATAAAAAAAATGTTGCATTTGCAACAAAACAATTCTCATGCGAGATTGTTTTTACTCGTATTAATAAAAAAAACGTAAAGTATTCGAACAAAATGTAAACGTGTCAAACATTAAATATGTCATGTTTGAAGAACGGTTATAGGCTGTAAAAATAAAATGCCACTAAAAATCTAACAAACCATTAAAATAATAAACACAAGTCACAAGAGTGTCGTTAATAATGTTTTTTTATTTATTACCTGTGGCTGGAAACCGTTTTCATCAGCGATGTATGTTAAAGCTATCCTAGTTCCATCAGGAGCAGTGTAAGAATATTGTCCTTGGGCCACTTGTGCTGCTTCGTCTCCTTTTTCAGGATTTTTAAGATATCCAGCCTCTTCAGCTGTTATTTCGTTGCCAGTTTCGTAACTAATAATTAAACATTTACAAAATACGAATTTAATATTAAAGAAATAAATCTAAAATAATACAAATTTTATCATACTCTAACACAGTAAAACTATTTAAATAGTATAAATTAATGGTTTAGTATATATACAACTAGTTTAGTATGAATACTTACGACCATTTGTAGCTACCATCAATGTTGACGCCTTCATTATCATATTTCAATATCGGTATCTGATCTTGTTTCTGTGCTCTCGCCACAAAAGCCACAGCAATTAAAATCAGTGCTAGCTGAAATCAAAACATTAATTTTATTGATGTAAACGTTTAAATAATTCATAAATTACCACTATATGATTGAATTAAACATATTTTTAACACAATTAATAAAAGCCTATGATAAGCCACTAATAAAATAAACAATATTGATATAATTAAGTAAATGAATTTCATTTGTAACGATATAAAATATTATCTGTACACACCACGCGCATTTTTATACACTTTGGATCTGATAAAAATACAACAATGAAGCACAGGCACCAAATATAATTATAATTTGTTTTAAAATACTGTATAAATAGGTAAACAATGGATGTTTGAATGAATGCAGCACCGAGTAAATACTGAGTGCACAATTATCGGTACATTTTGTCTTATCTTAATGTATTTATACTTCCACTGGACCCTTTTGATCCCCTGGTTTCTATGTACCCCCCTCCCATTTTGTAATCGTTTGACATTAGAATTATATTGTATGTGTTCAAAATTGTTCACATTATCTTGGAAGAGAGAGGTATTCAAGTTGCATTTTGCTTGAAATGTGGAAAAAATTTAGACGCTTAAGATCGTAACAGATTAATTTTAAAATCACACGGCTTAGTAAAATTAATTGAAATATTTGAATGCTCTATACTAGTATATTATTTAATTTAATAAAATGCAACAATTGTATGCAACAACAGAAATAATATTTTTAGAAAAGTGTTTACATAATTAATAACTAAAATTAAAAATCAACGACAAATATATTTTTTTATATTATTTCCATTTTAAATGTAGAGCACAATAATTTCCATGATGTGAATAAATAAATTAATATTTTTAGGACGATTGATTAACAGAAAACTGCTTATCCAATCAAATTGGGTTCATCTTTAGATAAAAAAATATTATGTAGCAAGCAAACTTGTGATCTTCGGTACCGAAAATCGCACTCTTATTAACCGGTTATTATTAAATAAATTCTATGAAAAAAATGATTGCATAATACAGTCAAAATTTTACAAGATTTTGAGCAAATAACACACATTTTTTATGGTGCAAAACATTTTTTTTTAAATTTATATGTCTAGTATATTAAATATTTCTTGTTTATTGAGAAAAAAAACGAATAATTTAGTAATACTCTTGTAAGATGTCAAATAATACTCGATATAAAAGTATCCAAGGTGAATACGATAAATATAATTCTCACTTGAAATGAAGTAACTTTATCTAAGTCGAAAAAATGTGTTTATAATATAGTAAATCGTACACAGTAGTATGTGACCCAATCCATGTCTCAGCTTCACATATTTTTATGATTTTCATTCGCGACAAGACTCATCAAAACTCGACATCAATAAGTTTGTTTTTACAACTTCATTAGATGAAAATGCAACTTAAGTGCGATTACTATGAAAGATCAACAGCTACAGTCCTCGAAAGAGCTGAATCGATAAGCCTATCCCTAACTGACAGGTGACACGTAAGGATTGACAATGACTGATGGTGTGTTGATAATGATGATGACCTAGGTATGAATGAATGTAAATACCTGGTGTGAAGAGATTGGGCCCAACAATCGCCAAGGGCTCTCGCGTGCGTTATGGATGGTGAACTATAATAAATAGTGTTGAAGATGATAAAACTGTTACATGTCTTTACACAATTGTAATCATTATTTCATACATACATATGGATATAAGTAATTTTACTTAATTAAATTTTAACGCAAATGTACGCAATTGAATAAGTGATGAGTGATACAAGTGCGATAGGTTAATCATATGAAGATTCATACTGAAGAAAAGTACTAATAGATTATTTTATCTGATACGCAAGTCTAGATTTATGTTTTGTATGTATTTATTCTTTCAATATTTTTTTCAATGTAAATACTTAAATACCCTAATAGACATCAGTTAGACACTGAATATATATAAAAATCTGCAATGATAATTGATTGGTATCAGTATTTATTTTAGTAACTAAAATATATTATGTTATGAAGTATGTACTATGTTTTTTGGATTATGTTGTGGAAAAAATCATTGAATTGATCGTATTATGAAAACATATTACAAAACTATTGATTGAATTAGTATGTGAATTATTATTCTAACATGTGGCTATTTATGATTTCACAGATTAATTGGTATAATCAATATTTAATTCGATTGTGAACAGTCTTGTTGAAACTCTATTAAATATTACGAACAAAAAGAAACATGGTTTTAAAGTGATATTTTTTATTACTGATTGTGTCTATTATGACTTGTCAAATGGATTATGGATTTTTAAAATATATTTTGTTATAAATTTTCTTCTAAGGCCAAAAATAATGATATAATTTTGAATGAAAAATGTATGAGAAAGCTTTGAAATTCAATTGTGCTATATTAAAATTAATATTTTAATAAGTATATTATAGTAATAGTTGAAAACAACTTCACGGAACAGTTTCATTTTTAAATATCATCAGCTTTTTTGTGTAAATAACGATATGAAAATTACAACATGGTATTTGTAAAAGATTATGTATTACCTTTGAATAACAAAACAGATTAAGCGTAGCTAATAAGTTGTTTAACTGTTCATATCAAAATGGATCTATTTAACAAAAAAAACATAAAACAATTGAATATTACGTAAGATATATTGCCTTGAGTGTGGTAATTGAAATTCTCTTAACATTTTTATGAGAAACTAATTATGATAAAAAGTTTCCATATGATAAATTAAAATTATTCTCATGAAAAATAATCAAGTCGCTTATTGAATGAAATAAAGTTATAACTCAAAAAACTGATATTCCATTAAGCAATACGGTAAAACTAAATTAATTACACTTATAAGTAGTCTTCTTTCATCTTTTAAGAAAAGAAGAATAAGTAGTACTGGTATTAAAAATGAAATAAATGTAAATATTGAATAAAAGAGTTGATTTCATTCGGATAAATAAATACGAATAATTTGCCACTTTTTAGTTGTTACATTATTGTATTTAACGAGCAAAGTTATTTTCAAATACATATTCGTAGTTATACATACTACAATTAGCATTGTACGTAAAATTTTTTTAACGGTTAAATATTTAAAAATAAGTATACATTGTAAATTTATTTCGTTTAATTTATTAATGCATTCTTCTTTACGTGACGTCGTTAATCTGTTTTAAATATTTAAATATGGAATAAAAGAAAACTGATTTATTATTCATTAACATATCGAAATTCGAAACGGATTTTTTAAAATGCGAAATTTTAATGGAATAATGCGCAGATTAAGACAAGAAAAAAATCTTTTAAATACCATTAATAAAAAAAATGTGTGGGTGATCCACTAACATTACGTCGGTATGCATGCACATCTGCACATGCAACCGCTTTGAAAGGTCATTAAAAATAATAAATTAATTCAAATTTGAGTATTAAAATGGTGCCAAAAATACACACAATAATGTGTGCCGATGTGAAATGATAAGGAAATATACCATGTATTTATAAATCATCGATTTTTTTCCGTGTCGGCAACCGTTCACGTAAAATTTTTGTATATATTCATTTATTTTAGTGAAGTCAGCTTTAACCTCTGTAAATATATTACGGAACACATATTATCTTATAGTCATTGCTAAATTTATTTTTTGTAAAAAAATCTGTAACTATAAAACATATTAGGACCTGTCGAAAATAAGGATCTATTTGAAATTTTCAACAAACAAAAATAATCTTATGAAGCCTCTTGGAGCAATCTTAAAAGTTGTGGCCTTTTAAAAAGCATATAATTTTATTTTTTTATAAAAAACACACCCTGGTATGCTCAAAAAAGACTGCCCCGTGACTTTATCGCCACTATCAACTATTGTAGAGGAGACCACTACGACACGGGATAATCTTTGGCGTATGTTGGTATTATTGACAGTACAGTGTGTAAATTTGGAAAGGAAAGTAAAGATATCGATGTGTGGCAGTGTAATCTCTATGAAAATCAAGGATTGGGATTATTAAAAAGTTTTTTTCAGATTTGAGTTTCAACTGCCTTATTTAATGAAAGTTTTTCTACAGTCTCCACATATTGCTTCATGTGTGCATACGTAAAATTTTTAAGCAATGCGAATTTAAAATTTAGATGTTAATGTAAATTATATATTTTAGGCTTAGGTTTCAGTGAGCTTAAATAAAAAAAAGTTGTATTTATGACAATATGTACTAAGTTTTAAATAAGTGAGAAGAGAAATAAGTTGGAAGTATTTAACAGCATTCGTAGAATATAAGCCGTACATATCATAATTGAGTATTTAAACGTTACAAAAAAGTGATAAACGACAATGCGTAAACGAAACTTGTTTGGTTAATTTGTGTTTTTGTGCAAGTCAGCCTAATGTAAAAAGGCGGTTTCTTTTCATATTTGATCTACCTTCATCAACTTGATTGATGACACATTTTCTTATTTTTAATTAAAGCGACATCCAAACGATTGATTTGAATATGCCTATTTTTATTTTATAATATATGTAAATTGCTATTATTACGAATTTAAGCAATGTCTGATAATTATGGCTTTGAGGATCGTAAACAGGCTATAAAATTAATCCTGAAAATAGTTCTTGATGTAACTTATGTGAAAAAAAATCCATATAAACTTTATTATTATGTAAAGTATTTATGATCATCTAAGCATACTGGTTGTTTAGATTAATATGAATTGATTACTGTGCATCATGTTTGACAAAAAAGAGTTTGAAGCATTTTCAATGTAAGTGCTCAGTTGGATTGGATTCTCAAAGTTCGGACCAATGCAGAATGCACCTATATTAAATACCTATACGTGCAGTTTATTGCGGTGGGAACTGTTACATGAGATTGTCTCATCGTGCACAAACACCGCAAAAGACAATGCTTTTTGGACAGTATAGGTAAGCAAGGTTACATTTACATCAAGTAAGTTTATATAAAATTATTTGATTGGTTTTTTTTCAAAAGTAGATATTCGATTCCGAAATATTTAATGAAATCACTTTCATTCGCGGGCCTTACATAATTCTTCACCACATTCAGTATTTACAAGAATGTATCGCAAATAATGTTTTATGTATTAAAATGTTTTTATAAAAAAAATCATTAAGTCGATTTTATTTGAATTAGATTAAACCAAAGAAATTCATCAGACGTCTTGAAATTCACTTTCAGAACGGACATGTTAAAAAAACCAGCATTTCTAGTATTAATTGTTGTCGAATAAATAACGGTAGACAATGTATATATGTATTATAGATGAAATGTATTATAATTTCAGAATATATAATTATGTGATGTATGATTATCGTGTTAAAGAGAACATTTATATATTTATTTTAAATTGTTTTGAAACTTAGGTAGTGACATTTAAAAAAAATGTCCTGCTCGCTTGTTTGCAAGTGAGTGTTTTAAATGTAAACGCATCTCGCGAGGTTAAAGTGTGCATTAAATAATTTGCGGTCTTTACCTGCGCAAGATTTACTATGAAGAAAGTGTAATGTCTCATGGGCGAGCCGTTTGATTTATTGTCGAGTCTATAAAATGATGATGATTCGTTTGTTCCTTTCGATATGGTGTGAGGATTAAATTCAAATTAATTGCAAGTCAAACATTACCATTTGCCAATCTCGATTACATAAAGCATCACTGAAGAAATTACTCAGCTGCGTTACATTCAAGTATTACTTTAAAGAATAAAAAAAACTCACACATATTTTGTGTTTCATCACCTAAATAATTTCTCTCATCATCATTTACTTAGCGGCGGGTAGATTTTACCTTCTTCAATTTAACTCTTCTATTTCATTCTTATTTCTCTGTTGGTCCCTTATTCTTTTCAACACTAGTTGAATAGCTAACACAAAATCTTGTTGCCAAATCCGTAAAACACCAGAGTAACATTATTATTTAGACCTAAATGAAATCAAATGAATTATATTATTCGTTCGGATGGTATCATTCATATTAGATGTTAATTATTGTTTACTGTAAGAAGATATGCCATTCTAAATAGATCATTTAGTTTTAAATTGTAGAAAAATCTCCATTAATTTATCAATATAGCTTAAAAAAATAATTACATACAATATATTACGTAGATTTTGACTCGAAATGGTCCTTCAATAATTAATTATATTCTTTTATAATCCAAACTTTTTTTTGAAGGAGTGTTTAGTTAAACAAGTAAGTACGTTCAAAAGTAAATATTTGTATTTCGTATTAATCGGTAAAATATTTCCTTATTAACCTAACCCAACCTATTTAGCAATAGGTAACTATAATTAAAATCGTATTAATGCCGAGTTGGTAAGCGCGTGTACTTCGGTATCGAAAATCGTGGGTTTAAATACTGTAGCCGTACAAAAAAAAACATGATGCGGGGCTTGATGAAATGTGGTTTGAGTGATTGGCTAACGAATAATCCCCGTAAAAACTTATCAAAATATATTTTTATTAATTATAGAAATTCATATGCTCTACATTCGAAATAGATAAGACAAAAAATGAATCAGTGAGCTTCAGCATACTTTCGCTGAATATTTTTTTGGTTAATTAGTTATATAATATCTTCAAAATATATATTCACAGATAAAATTGTATTAACGTTGTGGATGTGTGTAGCTGCAGTGACTGTTATAGTTATGATGTCGAATATTCTAAAAGATGATGAATAATTAGAAAATAATCTTCTATTTTCATAGATATACTAATGAACTTGGGTTTACTATACTATATATTTGAACTAGTTTTTTATTACACCAGAATTGAGTAATATTATTATTTTGTGTTCGCTTCACATCAGTAAAATGTTGATTTATGAAAAATACATAATGCATTTTCTTAGAATATAAAATTATATGACAATATAAAATATATTTAAATATTGAAAAAAAATACTGTGAAGAATAATAAATTATACAACGCTGGAATTATATGACATATTAACATTTAGATAAATATTGTCCTTCTGTGTTTGTAATCAGTATGCGTGTCAAGCAATCCTTAAAAAATAGGCATTCTTTGATTTTAGAATTTAAATTAACTATTGAATAATTGATTGAAACAATTATGGAAATGTGGAGCTCTATAATTTGTCAAAAAAATCTCATTATGTCGGTATATATGTTCGACATGTAAATTGAATAATATTAAACATATTTATATTCGAACTTTGAAAGGTATTTAATGTATGTAAATTTTATTTAGTTAGTTTTTATACTTACGTGATGTGCTCATTTATCAATCTGACCATAATAAAATAATTAACTAAATACATGACCTTACAACTCACGACATCTCCGCACCCATTATGTGGGTGTTCGGCAAAAAACTATTGTAAAGGATATATAAAGGTTGTGTCAGGAATATCCCAGGAGCTATATCTAAAGGCTTTATCTAACCTTGAACTGATATGATCTAAATTTAATAGGATACTATAGTATAAGTTCTTTTATCTATTTTAATGCAAGACTTTTTAATTAATAATATGAACTAGTGGTGATTAATGGAAAATGATTTTAAATACAATATTATTTAAATTTTGTTGGAAACTTCCATACAAAGAGTTATTTGCGACCCGGACTTTGCCTTACTCTAACGTCAAGTCATAATTATTTTTATTTTACTTTTTTATATATTTTGTAACATTACAAATTATAAGTTTAATACATTAATAACACGATATACATATGATTATAACAAAAATATTAGAAACATATTGAAATATAAAAAAGAATTAAGAAAGAATTAAAAAAAATTATACATACAGAAGAAAGAAGAGAGTGTACTAAGTAAGTTAGACAGACCTTATTCTAATAATGTATATAATAGCATCCATCTAAGCTCATTCTCACCGATGTGGAAGATATCAATATCCGAGGCAATCTCGTTAAGCATCATCATTGCTTTCCACATTGGCGTGGCTGCTGGCAGGATAGTCCTGTATTTAGGAATGAAAAACAGCTGATGTTCTTGATTTCTTAGTTAGTTATGAGGGACGTACAGACCAATATTAGCCAGAGCGGCAGACTTATCAATAAGACCACGCATAAGACGAAAAAAATACCTTGCGAAATACATATTCCTCCTCAGTTTTTAGCTATAATATATTTAAATATATTTACGTATAGTGTCTACGTCAGTGTATATTTACAGATCGTGGCTTGAAAATGTAGAAAGGCGAAAGATAGGTCACAATTAATGATATATGTAAAAGGTTACAAAACTGTAACAACTTTTATTATTTTTATTTCTTTGGCAGATTTTTTGCGTTTTATTATAATATTCATTACGGAGGCGTATACTGTGGCAAAGTGAGAGCTAAAATATATTAGTAAAATACGGAATAAAATAAAAAAATATCTTGAAATATTATTTATTTGTCAAATACCAGGAAATAAAAAATCAATATATTTATCATTTTCAAAGGAAATATGATACTCGTGAAAAATCTAAAAATATTGGCACATACTAAATCTTTCATTGCGATTAGATATATGGAAGAAAAATATCTCAAAACAACAATGAATGATTCCAAATCAAAAATTGCAGGAAGTATAAATAAAAAATAGTAAAAAAATACACCCAAGAATTTTTATGGTTGAAGTATAAAGATTCCAACGATGATTAATCAATCAATTTTGATCCTTCCTGAGAAATTTTAGATCGATATGCTTTGATTTAACCTTTCAACGCAAAGTTTCCAAGGTTTGTCTTATTACTCTTTATTTGGGATGCGGATTTGAAGACGGATGCGCTTAAATAAATTAATGCACCATAAAATAAAACTACACAACCTCCAATTTAAATCAATTGGTAAGTCTAACGAGTATATATTATAGCAATTAATTATAATGATATCAATAGTTATCTGCTTACAGATAAATAATATAGACGAATATATTTTTGAGGCGTACTTCATAATAGAAATGGAATTTTGACATTTTATTCTTCATGAAGCTCTATTGTTAGTTAATTTTTGATCTATTGGGAATCATTTGCCTTATTTAAATCAATAATTTATGATGTGAGATTTAAATACACTACCTTTGGAAAGTTGTCTCAGTTATGAAGATAATGTTTAACTTTTCGAGTATGAATATATGTGACAAAATAATGCGAGCATCTAAATCGCTAGATTTAAAAATATATCAGTAATCAGAGACATAATATTTCTTACGAAAATTGGTGGTCGGATAACGATCAATCCTATGGGTATTTATCTCTCCGGTAGACGAGAGGTTAGCTTGCAGGTCTCACATCTAGGAGTGCGAGTTCGTTGTTCACATCTGCTAGTTTAAATAAATTTGAAAATACAGGATTGGATGCCCATCCGATTCAGTAATTGCTTGAGAACCAATTCTCGTGAAAAAATCTGTTTCAACATGTCTTTACATTATAAAGATCCACTTACAAAGCTACCATGGTACTAAAAAATATAAATTATATCAAGCAATTAAAAGAAAATTGTTTATAAATAATTTCATTTTATAAACTACGTCTAAAAACAATAATTGCTTTCTCCTTTATCACACACCACATAAACGTATTCACTCTACGAGCGTATATTGTGGTGTAGTGAAAATGAGGCATGATAAAATATTGTTTGCGATACGTTGGAGTGTGCTGACTAAGTCTCACTGTTGGTGGGGTAGTAAAAAACTCTTTCGTTGATTTAGATTTTATAAGATGAAATATACTGCCTGAAGAGATGGGACGGAGCTAAACATAGTATTCTATGTTAATCAAGAAAAGAAGAATTTTATTAAAGGTCGCAGTGAAAAGTAAACATAATATGAATTTTAAAATACCCTGGATTATATTTCATGGTAAAAAATTTGATGAGAATCTATCGATCCGTGATGAACATACAATAATTATCGACGGATACTTCTGATATTACACACACGCAGTTACAATTGTTTTTGTTACATGTATATATTTTTTATTACATCAAAAATTTCAGCATTTTCAAAAAAAAAACATCAAAATATGTATCTTAATAAGATATCTTATATTATAAATTTTCAAACAATCTATACTCTAACACAGTAGTTCTCAAACTGATGTCCGCATGGTCATTGCCGAATCTCTGTGAAACAATTTTCACATTAACGTTACATCCTCCAACTCATATTCAAATAACTCATTCAATACAAATGCTATATGGCCAATACTTTTTACGTTTATTGTAATTGTAATTTAATCAAAAAATAATGAGAAAAAATAAATATTTTATGCCGGAAATTAAGTCTCAAGGACGATGTAACGTGTTTAGGGATGTGGTGGGGCCTGCAATGTTTAATAAAGGTCTTCGGACTAAAATTTTGCTCTAATTTATATTATTTAAATATATGCGATATATAAATATGTTTTATTACTTAGCCATGTTGAAAAAAGATAATAAAATATTATGATATTTTCGTGTAGTTTTGACAATTCTATGTTTATTGTTTTTTATGATAAGTTGGCTATACTGGGTAACTATTCATTAAAGTTGATTGAACTAATGCCCTATGTGTTCTGATAATTCTGAACTTTGTGTAATCGAACATGACTCTGCCATTAAACGTGCTTCAAATGAAGATGGCAAAATGCAACAGCCGCCTTATTTGATTGGATTTGAAAAGTCAATTGTTTATTTTTTACTCTCAAATGTCACATAGCATATATATTGTCACACCTCAGTAAATCCACGATAGAAAACTGTTTCTTCTTTCATATTTTGCATTCTTCAAAATGGCAAATCAAGTCAACACTTTTAATTTTATTCATTCTTCAATAAGTTGATTTGAGTTGGTTGGAATATATTGATTGTAATCACACTATATATTGGAGTACAAAATACATATATAATTTAAGCCGTTAGAATTAAACATAAAAAAACATGTGCTGAAACTATCTCAGATTATTTCTGTACATCCTAAAATCCTACTATGCACGATTTGCTTGAAACAATTATTAAAACCTTGTGAATGGTAAACAATGAGGTCTCGTCGTTTAGGCTTACAGCAAGGAATGCTATCAACGACCGTTATGCATCAACCTTTTTTTCGAATTTCAGGTAAAATGAGTAAGAAAAGTTGCACGTATTAAAATAAGATAATGCTTTTTGACAAAAAATAATTGTAATGGTGACATTTCTGTCCCATGTCTTCCTGGTGGCTGAGAGGTTGGCGTGCGTGTTGTAGATTATTTCACTTAGCTGTTGGATTTTTAACATAAGCTGAGAAATTGGTTGCCTACGAATTCTCGTAAAAATATCTACCAAAGCATATTTTTACATTACGGAAGATCCATGTAATCATTTCAAGAGTGGACAATTTCGCACCGTGTATACGGTAATATGCTCTAGATTAGTAGCGAACATGGTTGAAAAATGTCACAGCTGTCTGGTGGCAAGTTCTAAAATAATCAAATGTTGAAGTGAAGAAAATATTTTTTTTTGCATCATTGTCAATAATAAATTTTATTTATTATATTTCCAAATCTTCAATCGGTTGAAGCAATGAAAATAGGAATCTAATAAATTCATATGAAATTAAAAAAAAATTAAGCAGTAAAAAAAAATGAAATTCGATTTCTAAAATAACTGATTTGCCCTACATTATAATTTTGTGGCCGAGCATTTGATTTTGATCAATTGCCTTCTAAAGAAAAATAATTCACGAAGATTATAATAAATAGCTCTCATCTTGTGGCAAAATCCTTATTTTATGTCGCGGTAATTTATCATTTGTGACTAACACAATATATTTTTAGCTGGCACGCCTTTGAAACTCATCTTTTTGAATATTTAATATAAATAGTAGAAAGTAAAAAATATGTTTTGTAACAAAGGCGTAATGTCTATTATAGACTAAAATAATTATTAATGTAATAAATATGCAAATTAAATGAGCTTCTTCTGCATGAGGTATTGAGAGCTTTCATTTAAAAATCTTGAAACTTATTTACTTGATTTTTTTGTTGTAAATATATAATCGTTTCTTTTCTATAAAATCTTTTATATAAATATTTTACAGGTAGATTATTAAAACTTAAATATTTTTTAAAATACTATCAAGTGAAGACTTAAAAATGAAGGTTAAGTCCAAAAAAGGCAATATCAAACAATTTTATCAGATCAATGCGTTAATATGAACATAAAAAATATTTTTTAAAAACTTTATAATCATATTTTTTGACAAGAGCAATAAATTCTGTTTGAATGTTTTATTAATCAGGAATGTAGATCTTTTTTACAATTTTACTGACATGATTTATACGAGCTCAATATTGTGAACATTTTTTATATTTTTTTTTCAAGGTTTCGAAGAGTTGGTTTTTTTTAAATTGTAACTTATTTAAAAGTTCAATGAATTTTATATATTTCTAAAAATATAACTCATTTTATTTAAATATATATAAAAGAGAGTTGTTATTTTTTATTTTATTCAATAAATACTATGAATGGATACGAGCATCTTTTCATATCATGCCACTAGCCATATCAGGCATATCAAGCTACTATTATTGGTAATTAAATGTGTGATTTTTTCGCTAGATGTCGAAAAAAAGCTTTTTTGTAAACATTAAAAGTTGCTAATATTTTAAATTTTAAATTACTATGGCTATTGTTTTTTTATTGATACTAAAAACGTGCATAAATAAATACTAAGATTATTTTTTCCAAAGTTACATATTTATATATTTAATCGATATCTTAGAATATTACTTTGTTAAAGCTTTCGTTTGTATTCGTCGCCGTTCCCCTGTATTTTTTTCCTTTTGAGTACCGTACGTTGACAGGTATTATAAAAAAATGTTTATGATTTTTTTATTTTCCCGGTATTGTTTCCAGTTATTGTTTTTTGAATATTTTTGCGTTATGCGATCAATAATGAGATCATTATTATGAACGATAGATTGATTCACATCATTAAAGCATCCGGCATTTTTATGTTATATTTTTTCAACAAAAACATTTTTTCTATATCAATACGGGTATTGTTTCAGACTCTATCACTTAGGAAAGACTACCTTGAGTAATGAACTGCTTGCAGACGATCTGTTTTGTTATTTGGAACGTATAGGCCCTGATTTTTATCTCCGAATTGAGATATTTTTCAATTGTAATAAACAATGATACATCAATTGAAAGAATATACAACTTTCATAGCTATTAGGGTAGCTACCGTGAAGCAGTTGCTCTAGGATAGGCCCACAAATTATAGAGGGGGGGTATGAATTAACTAAAATAAATTTACGTGCAAGCTGTAAAAAAAGAAATTTCGATTTTGTGTAGGAAGTGACATTGCGCGATATGATCTCAGTTGCCAACGTGTTATTACATAGAAAACAAATTTTGCTAAAATCTAGGGAGCATAGTAATTTTACTTGGTTCGGGGCGCTAAATATGTAGCTACGCCACTGTTCATAGCGCGGGTGGCTATCCAGACTACAGTTGGAGGGCACAATTGAAGAAATAGTTTTCGAAAAAGCCATTTATTTATATTTGATAACAAAAAAACAATGAAAGACTGAAAAATGAATCCAATACGAGCCGCTCTTACCACGCTTGCTCCATAGTCTTCGTACAATAGTTATGTAATACAATAGACGAAATTAATTTGTTTTTATTCACAATTATGATTAAATTTTACCTAGTCTAAGACCATTTCACAGGTTTTGTTTTGTTTAAACTATTTCATATATTTATAACTAGTTTTGGTAACCATATTCGCTCCAAAAGTGGAGCATATGAATCTACGCAGCGTGATTTTATCCACTCCGAATGTGAAGTACATATATGGATTTCCGCAATCTGCTGATTCATCTTGCCAGATTATTTTTTACTAGAATTGTTCAACCCAATCCATTACAGCACTTTACGATTTTAAACAATCCAGTAGATCTGAAAATCTAACCCTCATTCCTCGGATTCGAGGCGCACCCGCTAACGTCTTACAAACTACCAAGAGTTATTTATACCCTACTAGTAATTCTAAATACCTTAACTTAACTTAAGAGATAAAGTGAAGTATGAAACTATTAACTACAAATTATATTTAATAAATAATTATTGAAAGAGTCACATAAAATATAATATGTAGTTTTATACTTCGTGAAAGAAGTAAGGAGTAATGTTTTTACAGAGTTTTCTGATGACTTCATTGTAACTGTGGAACAAAATCTGATCGACTTTATACCCACCTTACTTAGTAATACATACGTATTGTTAATACTGAGTTACTTCCTTCTTTCAAATATCATAATATCTCTAAGTCAACTACTAAAGTGGATGTTCGATAATATACTCGAATTTAACTAACCCTTAACTATACTTCAACAAGTATATCACTAGTAATTATAATTTCGATGGAATTTTTCTATTTGTATGTGAGTTTATGCACAGTTAATAAAAGAATTTAAATTTTTGTTTTCACTACATTTGAAAATAGTTATTCTTGACAGGTTATGTATATATATTTTTGTTATATGTAAGCATATATAATAATTACCATTTAAAATAAATATGAGAATTAGTTAAATCTAACGAATTTCATTGTATGTTGGTATCAAGTTTACATTTCATAATAAAAACCTGAAGATATTTAAAAGTCTCTTAGTTTTGCATTTCCATTGCAAGTGCAACTCCAGATTAAAATGATTCTCTTAGAGTAAAAACATTTTGGTACATTTTTTCTTCTGTATACGAAAATTGGAATCATTTATTTTTCTTTCGTAAAATAATTAAATTAAAATAAAATCAAACAACATTTTTCCTTAAAATAAGTGTTTTATTTAAGTGTAATCATTTTATAAAAAATAATACTTTACTTAAAACGTATTAACATTCATGAAAAACTTTTTCAATTGCCATTGTCTTATGCAGTCGTTGTGTAATTATTTACATTAATGCTACACTAAAAGAAAGTGTATTCGAAGAGTAAGAAAAATGTATTTCACCTGAAAAAAAACGAAGAAAAAATGTGTATAAGTGCAATAAAAATGAATATGTTGTTGAAATAAAATGCAAGTAAAGTAAGAAAATTTCCACACACGGATATAAACATAAGTGCATTATAAGAAAGTGCAGAGAGATTGAATAAAAGATACTTAAAAATATATATAAATATACATACATACAAAAATAGTCATGCTATATAGAGTATATCAGTTAATTAATATAATTAACAAATATTTAAAATTGCACATTTATTAGATACATGTCGAGGTTGTGCAAATAAGAAAAAGTAAACATAATTTTAAAATGTATTGCGAAAATATAAATTCATTTGCCATTAAATAAGACATTTAATATTTTGTTACTGAATAACCGTACATACATTATACTGTAAACGTTGTAATTCATTTTGTATTTGGATGTTCTATTGGTCATGAGGATTGAGTAAATGACTAATATTCTATCGATAATATTGATAATGATATTTTTTTGTTAATATTGGAAATCAAATTAATATTTCCAAAATAATTGACTTTTACGAGTGAAGTTTACATAGGTTGACAGAGATATCAAATATAGTATTGGTCTCCTATTTTCTAACAAATAATTTGATGTATTGATATTTTAATTTATTATTGTCATAAAAAGTTTAAAAATACGTAAGTGTATTTGTATTCCTAATAAATCAGAAGAAGACATATTTTTATAGAAATAATTTTCGCAATACAGTTAAAAAAGTGTTGATATAGAAGACTTATAGAAGTTTAATGGCTAGTCATAGAAATGGCAGTAAATTGATCTCCATTTGGTGTTGATGATGTCTATTGTTGATAATACTGGCCGGAATAGTCAAGGGCAGCTCTGTCTGCTTGTTTCTTGGCGTATGCTTCTGGGTTTGCCTTCTCTTCAAGAGCTTGACGTTCCTGGAAGAAATAAGTTGTTAGATTTAATATATAGTTAAAGATGATTAAAAAAAAGCTCGGTTACTAATTTTCCTCAAAAATATTCTCAACTAATAATTAATTTCATCAAATCGTATTATTACATAATTAGTCGTAAAAGTATTTTTCTCTTAAATGGATAATGAAATAATTTATTCTGAGAATTAATTTAAATATTTATATAATATTACAAGGTAGTTTTATAATTTTCGCATGATCATTTTTACGCTTGTGGTTTGTGGTTATGATTATTCTTGGAAGGTGCTATTCATTTAAAATACTATTTATGCGGAATACAAACAAACTACACCACAAAGTATGTACACTGACTATTAAAATTTCAATTGCCCTAGAGAAAAAATAATCTAACATAAATGAAATTATTTTTGAGATGCGTATTATGATTGTTATCAAAATATCCGTGTATGGAAAGTGAATGCAGAGCTTTATTGAAATATCTCATCGTTTTGAAAATAATAAACTTGATCTCATAAATGTTTTAAAGTGTTGAAAAGCTTTAAAAGTATAAAAGATGAGCTTATGTAACGACAGAAGGTCTAGTGACACTGCTTAACTATTTTTTCGTAGTTATGAGAGAAAGATATAGGATATATAGGAAAAAAGAAATAATATATACACAGAAATACGAAAATTTCAAGCATATTGTAGAAAGCAGAGCGCCATGTAAGATGATTAAAGTTCTTAAACCACATTGCAATCATGTGCAGTTATGTAGTATTTCGTAGAATCCAAAAAAAATATTATTGTAATTATATATTCTTTTTCATGTTTACAAACAACCCTTGGTAAACGTTGATAATGTGATTGATGACCTTAGGTTTTTAAAAGCCGAAGAAATATAATATAATAATAAAAATACCTGGTTGGCTTTGATTCCAGCATAGATGAGATCGAGTCCCTTCTGGATTTCAGCAGATACTGGTGGTGGTGTGGGGATATGATCTCCAGTTGCACGGAATCCAAATTCATCAGCTGTGTACTCAACGTTGATAAGTTGACCATCAGGAGCTGTGTATGTGTAAGATCCGTGCTGAACCAAAGTCTCTCTGGCATCTTCACCAACATTCTTCAAGAAACCGGTCTCCTCAGCGATGATGTTGTTTCCGGTTTCGTATCTGGAAATCAAGACCATCTTGTTACATAATGTTCTAATTTTTACTGACCACAATTGATCTTTTTATTTTTGATGCAGTCAACAATTAGTACAGCTGTTTTTTAAATATTCCTAGCGTTTGTTTACGATAATACAAAGCAAAAATCTTGTGAATTGAATAAATAATTGGATGTAAAAATAAGGTTAAAAGAATATTATATTTATTAATCTCTACTAATATTTTAAATGCATGTAAAACTATTACTATGCCTAAAATAAATTTGATTACACAGAGTTACCCTGTAACGTGAAAAACTCTTAGAAATGATAATATAAAAAATAGACAAAAGAGCTTTGGATATTGTTCTAACAAAGATAAATAGTATATCAATAATAAATAAAGAAATCATATTTAAAAAAACCCTTCGCAGCTATGGAATTCTCACCAGCAATCTATGGCTCCGAAATGGCCACTTCTTTTTAATTTTTTTTTTAATAATATTTGATAAAGTGCGTCAACTGATCGATGAAAAAAGAAATTCCAGCTATTGCATAGACGTGCTATTGGCATGTATTAAAAGTGTTCGAAAGTAATTAATATTTTTGCCCTCATTAGCACTGAAGAGTTTCAATAAAAACCTGTTTTATTAAAAAGAGTCTGCTAATTTATTTATCAAAAGATCAACCGCTTTCAAACAAAATATATTTATATTAACTTGTAAAATAAAACGTTTCAATAAATTTCAATCGACAATATTCCGTTAGAGAATAATAAAAAATGAACTCATATGACGCTATATGCTACGGCAGAAATCAATTGAGTTGTAAGATATATTCACTAAGTTTTCATATGTTAAAAAACTCTGTTTAGCAATGGAATTTGTTAAAATTCAAAATGAGAGAAATCTAAAAAATCCACAAAGAATTTAAATAATTTCGCATATTATTAAAATCCTTGACATTAGTAAAAATAATAATACTCTCAGTCTGAAACGATGTCACATGAATATTAAGCAGAATAAGTGTCAATAATCTTTTCCTTATCTTCGAAATGTCATATATGAGTTACGTAAAAGAGAAAACAGATTACATAATAATATTTTTCTTATTGTATGATGATATGGTGACTATTGTGTTTTTAAAATGTAAATTTTTATCATTTCTGAATGCAGTTACATGACAAATCTTATCACAATTTACAGTAATTTAAATTTGCATATATATGACATAAAAGAATATCATTGAATAGGAAATTGAATAAATTTTTAGTTGTTTTTGACAAACAATATAATTTAAAATTAAATAGAAAATGTTAAATGATTTGAGATCCGAAGAAAAAAAATTTGTTGTTTATTTTTTATATTTCAGTTGTCATAATAAATTGACAAGATACAATACATACATTTGAATAGTTCACTTCTTAAATTTGAAAGTATATTGATAATTTTTGATTTTAAACCATACTATTAAAAAGACTTTCGAATTAATAAAGTTAAAAAAACATGTTGTTGGCCAATAATAAATAGATTTACAGCAAATATACACAATTCATAAAAAGCTCCATCCAATTAAATGTGATTAAAGCAATATTGTAACGATTTGTTGTAATAAGAGCATTACAAATCGATTAAACACTGGGTAATGTATTATTTGTAAACTAGATCATGATAGTTTTGCCCTCTTTATAAGAATGAAAAAAAATACTTACGATGTTTTATAACTGCCGTCAGTTTCCTGTTCTTTGGCGAATTTAATGATTGGGATCCATGTAGTGGTCTCCAAAGGATTTCTTGGCTTATAATCTTGGACTGCTTGCTGGGGAGGTCCTTGTTGCTTGTAGTCGGCTTGTGGTCTGTACTCCTGTGGTACTGGCTTGAAGTCAGCAACCTGTATTGGTTCTCTGAAGTCTTGTTCTGCGGGAAGTGTTGGATCGAAAGATCTGCCCTGTGGTAGCTGTAACTGTTGCTGTTTCTGCTGCGCTCTTCTTTGTGGAAGAGCGTTGCAAGCAACTGCTAGTGCGACTGTTGCAATGATCTGAAAATATATGCAATATGTTTAATTATCATGGTGTATGTTTGTTTTTTTTTTTTATTATATGGCTAAATTAAAATTTACCTTCTAGTACAAAATATTTGAATAATATCAAGTTATATTCAATAATTTTAAATTTAGATTAATTATATTTAATATGTGAATATATTAAAAAGAATATTCCATATTTATTCACTTAAAATGTTTGATCCATACCATGTATAGATTCGTAAAAATAATACGTCAAATTTGATAAAGAGCTTCAACTATATAACCAATATAATATAATGGTATTTTGAAGACTGCTTTCGAACGTTGTTATGCAGCAGTCTTCCTGCATAACGACGATCGAAAGCTAATACGTATAAAGAATACAAATCTAGTTAATCAAATAATTGATTTTCTTTATTTATAAATATATAACTTTTAGCGTACTTAAGGAAGACAATGTTTATCTTTATGTTTTTTTACATTTGAAACGTAAACTAAATTCAACTTATTATTTATTTGTAATTCAATTGCCAAACAATACACTGTTATAGGCCTAGAAAATAGCTCTAATACAATGCTAAAAATAGTACCATACTATCAAGGCATTTTTTATTATGAAAGTGCTGGTATTTTATTAGCTTATAGAAGATTATGTCATTTATGTTTTGAGTGTGATAAAATGATACCAATGTCGATTGAAGGTTGTATCTAAGCGATTCATGCCTATCTCTCTTAAAATAAAAACTTTATTTATACAGCATGATAGCCGATGTGTTTTTTTATTACTAGGAATTCTTGCATAAAATGTTAATTTAAATTACCAGTGAAAATTTAATTTAAAAGTTGAATAACTATTCAAATGCATCGAACTGTAAGTTTCTTTAAAACGTTTGTGATCATCAAGACATTTTATAGATAACGGCTTACCAGGGATTCTTTTATCTTTTTGCTCTTTTGTTTTTATAATTTACATAGTATATAATTTGACCAACCTAACCAATACCATTAAAAAAAAGATGATGTCTTCCCAAGAATTAAAGGAACGTGATTTAGTTTGAAAGTTCTTCTGTCTAGGCAACGTCTACTTAATCTGATACTAAAATTTATCTTCCTGGTAACGAACAGGTTAACGTGTGCACCTAAAAATACAGGTAATTCGAGTTCAATTCCCCATATCTATCAGATTGAAAAAAATAAAAAATGCAGGACTAGATGCCAATTGAGTCGAGCAATTTTCTAACAAACAGTTTTCGTGAAAAATAATCTGTCAATAAGTCTTTACATTGCGGAGATCCATATATACTCCACTTAAGTAGCGGGTATATTCACGATGTGTAGATCCATATGCTCCACTTTGGAAGCAAACATGGTGTAAGAAAGTTATAACCAGATCAGTTAAAATTAAACTTTTTTTTTTTATGACGTTGTGATTGTTAAATGTCATATGTAATTTATAAGTAAATAAATATAAGCAATTATAAGTACGTTAGCGGTGGTAAATTGTTTTACATTTATTGCGATGAACTTATTTTAGAGATGTAACATGAGACATGAGGCAAATGATCTATAAACCCTTTTACGTGTTTTTAAAAACATGGCTGTCAATAAAGATTTCCCAAGTGGGACGTCAATAAACACCGGCTCCATAAAAAGATGAGCGTCGATGAAGTAAGATGTAGTAACATGAAGATTTCATGATGGAGTAATATAATTTACCGTAAATAACATAACAACACTCGCTTTGCAATATTTAACGATGCCGAATCTCGAACGCGGATGAAAACGAAAGTTGCCCCCGGGCCGCGGCGGGGCCGAGCGCATACATGTGTGAAGAGGTGTGGCACCGATGGCACATTACAATGACATATTATTAACATCATGCATTAACTCGGCCGAATGGTAACAATAACATCACGGTGTAGAAAATTGATCTACTGTAGCTTAACTCTAAAAAATGTAAACATATTTTTAAAAGCATGTAAAACGATTTTTTTTAAATATTGTGATATTCTATTTATCAACATATCATTGATAATTCGTATTAATTATTATTATGGCAATGTTTTACTCTGCAGAATTTTTTATAATATTGAAAAATATAATCAAAAAAAGATTTATATACATGATTAATAATGAATTCAAAAAAAAATTCTTTTTGTAATGGAAAACTAATCATAAATCAACAATGTAGATACTATATTTCGTAACTAAGTGTTTTTGTAACACACGGAAGACAAAATTAATAAATTATATAATATCAAAATAATTTTAATGAATTATAATTAGAAAGATTTATAAAACCCATCCTAAAATCTATGATGAAGAAATGGTTTGTCAATGTATAGTATACACATAATCCACAGTAAAGGAAAATTTTGAATTTTAAGCGACTGAATGGTGAATTTTTTTTTTTTATTAACGTTCGATTGACACGTATGATATTTTAAAATGTAATAATGTGAAGCTTTTCAGTGTAATGTATCAAATCGTGTACGTAATTAAGGTGTAATAAATATAAGGTTGCTACACTATTCTATATAAATGAAATGAATGTTAGTTACATAACACGATTGATTTCGTAAAAAAACAATCATCAATTATCAATATAAGATGACTCAAACGACTTATAATGCTAGCCGACTTTTATATTTCCAACATGAAAGCTTTCTAGAAAACGCACTCATGACAGCGTTGATTACATTTTTTTTGTGAAATATGATTTATTATATAGAAAAAGTGTGTCAAAAATATTTGGATAGATAAAGAAGAATGTATATCCTTGAAACGTAAAGTAAGTAATCAACATCTTTTTCAAAAAAATATTTTAAATTAAGAAGGATTTCGTCTAGTTTGGAAAATTAAACCAGTGACAACGCCAGTTGAAAATATTTGACATTCAAAGTTAAAAAAGGTTAAAAATGTTATATTAGGATCATCTACGAAATTGTTATGGTACCAGAAGTAATTATATCGAGTTTGAGCTGAGTTTAAAATGAAAAAGTTTCACCGTCACTCGGGCAATCGAGTAGTAAGTATACGTTTGATCTTTGAGCGAGGTTAAATAATGAAAGATGATGTTTGTGGTTGGCGCGCGGTTCAGTGTGAACCAGTTTTATTGAACTCGATACGGTTCAGATAGATCAGATGAGCAGCCGGTTTTTTATACTGGGCTGTCAAAATGGTGAAAGAATTTTGACCGGTGGGCCGTAAATAATTATTAAATAAAACTCATATGTCATGAACCATTACAGCATCAAAGTAATTTTTGATGTACGTTTTGAAATAATTGAAGATAACCGATTAATAGTATTCTTAGTTTTAAATTATTAAAAATGTCATTTGTATTTTATTATTTGTTTATTTCAATATTAAGACAGACAGAGCTTAAAAGTTTAACTGGTGTTTTAAACAAATTAACGAGATGAAATAAATTGTGAAAAAAAAACAAGAATTTATATTTTAAAATGAAAACCACAAATATGGATACGGAAATCTTGTCATATATTGAATCATATAACATATAATTTTGAAAAATGCCTTTAGCAAAAATTGATTTAAAAATCAAATAGCATTTAAATTAAAAAGTAAGTAATACACTAAAAAGCACAAATTTAATTTAAATTTTTACACCAAACATTATTGTTCCAGAATGTTGCATTAACATTGTAATAAATTTTATAATGAATTACAATGGTATGTTAAAAAACAAACTAATCGTCTATAAAAACAGTAAATTTGGAAAATATTGATCTGTATTTCATACAGTAAAAATATAAGAATGTGCTTTAGAAAATATTACTATAATTTACTAATGTATTGATTTATATTAATTTGATTTGAATTAAATATATGTTTTATCAATATATCCACGGTAATCATATACACTTGGTTATTATTTGTAGAAATAAAAAAGCTCCAATAGATTTATTTGATGTTGAAACATATGAATTGCTATTAATTGAAAAGAAAATCAAAATTGTTTGATGTTTGTAAATTTACACAAAGAAAATGTGTCACTTTATATGATATTCAAGTAATATTTGGATAACCACCACCACAATTACGCTGAAAAATTGTCATGCTATACAAATAAGTACAAACGTGATTCACAGCGTTGTATGTACATATATCTAAATGTCAATAGATACAATAAGTCTTAAATAATGTATAAGTGTATCAAATATATAATTATGAAAACAATAACTACAAATTAACTCAAACACAAAAGATCAATTTATTATTTATCGAAAAAGTACCATAATCAGTTCAATTGCTTAAATTTTTTTTTAACTAATTAAATGTTGATAAATATTTAATATTTAAACAGATATCAGTATATTAATAAATACTATTGACATACATGATATTTATTTTGCTTAATACGAAATTTTACCTATATTTCACGTGCGTTAAATAATAATAATATTTTAAATGATATTATTACTAAACACTCACCAGAAATTTCATGTTGATTGTGTGTCCTTTCTTTTAATTAACTACCGGTATTCAGACACGTGCCAATGAAGTCACCTATTTACAGCGTAAAAAGCAAATGTGTAATGCTTTCTTCGGCTATAGACAATCGTGTTTATATACCTCACCCCTGCCCAAGTCCACTTTTAACATCAGCACGCTTCGGATGGTGGGTGGCTGGGTATTGAAATGTCGCATTTACATTTAGTTTCATACGTCGCTTAGAGCCTTTGGTCATCTGAAACCTTCATAGAAGGTGATAGTAATTTCCTTTTCATCTTCTCACTTTCAGAAAGCAATAAGTGGAAAGACGTTGGTGATTCTTGTTATTGTTTTGTAACGAATTTTGATTCACTTTGGAAGTGAGGAAGAAAAAACTGAATGAATTATAGAATATTATATAATTAAGTCAAAGATCTTATGATTATAGATTTTATTTAATGTTGTATTTGAGTTTGTTGAGTATTGTTTATTGAAGTTGGTTAAAATATATCGTTTTAAATTCACGATGATATGAAATGCTCTTTTAATATATAAATAAATGTTTAGTTTACATCCAATGATTTTAGATTTATTATTTATATTTAATTCAGCTTTTTAGTCGATTTGATAGAAAGACATCATGTTAAAAGATGCTTAATGTTTTTAGAATGCCATTTGCTTACCGTGGCCAGTTTTCTTAGACGCAATATTTTCAACTGATAATATAATCGTTTAAACGTATAGTTTATATTCAGAACTATGTGTGGTCAATTGGTTTTAATTAATTATTTTTGTAATACTAAGGTTTTTTAAAATATTTTAATCTCCTACACACAGTTAAATGGGTAACACTAATAATTAAATCTGTAAACCTATACGCTTTTTTATGTCAGTATGATTAAATTTGAATCATTAAAAATTAATTCTTAGAAAAACGTTGTCAATTAATTTTATTTCTTTTTATTACTTACTGAGTTTGGTTAATTGAAATAATTTATACATTCTACGAAATATTTGTCCTCTATGTATTTATAGAAATTTATCATAAAACCTACCTAAAATCTTATGAGATTTTTTAAAATATCCTCAACTAATGGTAGTAAAAAATAATAAAAAAAACAACCATACAGATTGCTGTTTATGATTAAGGTTTCTCCCTCGGTATCTTATGACTGTGTGTACCAAAACGAATATATGTATTTAATGGTATTATGTGAACCACCATATATATTATATATCTTTTTGTATATCAAAAGTATGCCAGAAAAATATATATTTATATACTTATTTCCGTTCCGATTTGAAAACCAACGATTTAAAATTAGTTTTACCATTTTAAGTGATTTAAATATAATGTACTATATATGTCACATATTATATAAAATAAATCAAGATTGTTTCTTATATAATACTTACTCACACATTAATAAAGCACATGCCTCCAAAATCTTCTTATTCTTAGCACCATTTTTTCCAATTCTATCTAAAACTCTTTCTCTCCGATCAGCTTCACTTAGCCTTCCATTACCATTCTTAATGTTGTCCATTGATCTCATATTATGGAGAAATTAAACATCAAGTTTTTAACCATCCTTTAAAAAGAGTTGTTGGTAAATTGCTTTTTGAAATGTCACTTGTCCATCAAAGTTTTACTGTTTTCAAAAATCTTTTGGACTTACAATGAATAAAGTTTTTAGTGTAAAAGAAATTTAATACTTTTTTTGTTTTTAATCGACCCAAGTTTTATTGTTTAAATTTTAATCTGTAAAATGAATATATCTAAAATATTCATTTTGACCGTGGAAAAAAATGAAAAGAAAAAAGCTGTTTTAAATATGTGAGTCATTTAATATTATTTAGGCTTTAAGAGATAAAAAAATGATCGTGATAAGAATGTCTAAAACCTGTATAATTGGCATAATAATAATTAATGGCGAAAAAAATGATGGCCGAGAATAAGACTTTAGCATGAAAGTAAAATTCAACAAAAAAATAATAAATAGGATGCTTTCATGGTTCTGGTATCATTTAAATGTGTTATAATAAATCACGTTTTATATATGCAAGTAAATCATTTGACCATATTCTTCAACACGTTTCATAAATGTAATACATTAATGGCGCTATAGCTGGAAGTCACGTTGAAGCAAAATATTTGTTTTCAATAATAAAAGTCAGGTTTTTAATGCATATTCAGAGAAGGGTATCTGGTTTTGGGAATGACCTTGTATTGAATGGAAGACGTTCTATTAAAATAACTCGAAGAATCAGTTCTGCTGATATACAATTTAAATTCAGAGTTAAAGAGATTTTTTTTTTTGTATTCACAGAACAAGAATAGGTTAGCAACATCATTGATACGTATTTTTATTAAGAATAAACAAAATAATTAATAATTGCATTGAAAGTAATAAAGGTTTCAAGGACACACTGGAATTTAAGTATTTGGGTTTTTATTTTTAGTATTATATAATCGACTAGTCACTAGATATTAGCACGATAGATGATAACACAATATAAGATGTTAACTGGAAAACGTAAATTATTTTCATCTCTTGTTCTAACCCTATCAATTATACTTTATAATTGCCTACTCTTAAGAATGCATCTTTTTTAAATAATTCAATCTTGTTAAATAATTCCTCCAGGGGCGCGCAGCTATCGAGGAGCAGTTGGAGTGAACTGCTCCAGGCGCACGAATCATGGGGGGCGCAAGTTTTTGTAGGAAGTAAAATTTTTAAGGTAGCGTGAGAGATAAAAAACGACGAGAAACCACAATTTTTTGAAGGAAGTATAAAATTTTAGTAAAACGAGAAATAATAGCGGACGCAACAATTTTACTTGCTCTAGGGCGCTGAACATGTAGCTACGCCACTGAATTCCTCATATTGATCAGAATAGTTTCCAATACTGGTGATGATTAAAAGTTTCTCCTTAAAAAGATTTTTGATTTAGCATTGAAATGGATTACATAACTCTACTTTGACCCTTGCAATGACGTATCGAAGGAAATGGACTATTAAAAATCACACTCGCTTTATAGTACTTTCCTAAAATATTGCCTCAATGGCCGAGTTGGCAAGCACGCGCTTTGGAATCTGAGATTACAGATTAAAATCTCAGAGCTAGACAAAAGAATGAAAAATGAAAAACTGGGATTGAGGCATTGCTTGATTCTCGTAGAATATTATCTGTCGAGATAAATGTTCATATTATTAGATACACATGCATTATGTTAGAAAATTCTTCACTCTTCACGAAGAACACGCGCTACACATTCGCAGCAAACATGGCTAAAAAAGATTCCTCGGATTTTTTTGTTTTTGGATCTTCTTAGAAAAATAAAACTGTGAAATGATTTTATTTTGTATTCTTGTTATATTTCCATATAAAAATTCTAAAAGAAATAGCGTTTGGCAAATATTTTTTTAAATTGCTGCTAGTGTTCTCAGAATATATAATATTTAATTATTTGGTAGCATTTTCTAGCAGTTTAATCGTTTATTTGATTCTGGTTTCCTTATTGATAGTTTTATAATGAATTTTAATTGATATGTTTGTTTATATTGATTGAGTTACAACATTTATATAACAAATTATTTTTTTTCATTGGTCAATTAAATGTTTTTGGATACACTTTTCAATATTTGTCGTTAGTCTACAATATGGTAAATTATCTATAGCAGAGTTTCTCAACATTTTTACCTCCGCGGACCGGCAAGAATAGGAAAAATATTCTGCAGAATATAAACGCAGACTTAATAATTTATCTAATAGCTTTTAATCGTTCTATTATAACAGGTGGACATAACAAACAAATAACGGTATTATTACAAATAAATCATGAAAAAATGTTGCTCATTGACATAATCAGAAATTAAATTTTAAATACTAATATATTTTTGTATTTTATGGCGGCAGTATTAAGTTTTAAAAATTACTACAAAGTCTGATGTTGCTTCTTTGCTACAATATTTGATTACCCTGGCTTCAATGCTGGCTTGGAAAGATGAAACGCCACATTGTCATTCAAGTGGTTTCACAGCTTTTTTTTTATTATTGAGATGGCCAATAATGTCTTCTCACATTAATAGGTAAGCGAATATACGGAGTATTACTTAATGTCTATGTAGTTTAGAGATAGACATTCTTCTTTCATCAATATCTAAAACTGAGATAACATTTTTATTATAGTATGGACATCAAAGTGACATTAGAACGACAATTCAATAAGGTTTTCTTTTCTCGGGTATTAAGTGCGCTTCAAGTGATATTTTCCATGAAGAGATTTTTAACCCAAAGATTTCAGCGTTTTCCTCTTGTATGTCACTAACTCAAATAGTGAGTTTCTTTTTAAATACACCCATCTTGTTTCTCAGTGTAAAAATATTTGTGGAAAATATGTTATGGATATATGTGGATGATATATTGAGTTTATTAAGAAGACTAAGTATATTCGCGATATATGCAAGTTTAGTCATTCATTCCTCATCCAGCAAATGTTTTAATAGGGCAAGGTTTAGGCTCTCTCAGCAACTGTTTTACTTCTTCTTTCAGTTCAATAAAGCGTGGAAGAACAATTTCTTTGGATAACTACTGCACTTCTTCATAGATAAAGTGAAATGTTGGTGTTTTGAGGTCTTGCTTGCATACAGTATTGTGCACAACCTGAAGTTCATGCTAAGACTATGAATTTTATTTATGATCTTTACTGCATATTTCATCACCGTGCAAAGCTCAAGGAAAAGCTTCTTTTCAGTTAGATGCTCTCGATGGATCATGATTGGACAAACATTTTGAACGAGCAACATATTTCATTTTTGCATCAATACCTGAGCGATATCCAGTTATCCTTCGAACACCGTCTGTACAAACTCATTTAGAGAGCCAAATATCTTTGAACTAGTCAGTTCTTTCCTGAAGTCTTCAGCTAAAGTATTATATATCTTACGAAAAAATGGTTACTCACGTCAGTTGATTCATCAAGTTGAATCACAAAATATCTTGATGTTTTTTATCCCTTCGCAAATTAACTCTTGAATATTGATAGTTATGTCAAGGATTTTTCTCTGAATGATGTCGTTTGAAAGGAGAAAATATTATAGTCTATACGGCTTGAGGAACTTTATTATAATGCCAAGATTTCTTTTATGCCCTTGTTCTATGATTATATTTGCTTTCTTTTTTATTGTTCTTAAGCGCAAAAAGTTTTGTTTGGTATTTTTTTCGTAGGGCTTAAGATTTTAAATACAGCACAAAAATAGCTTTTATTGAAGAAATTTCAGAAAGTTCAGGTACGGCATGGTAGGCGTAGGATGTAAGACGGCCCGTCAGGAGAAGAGCCGACGCAAAAATCATGGAAAATGCGTTATCAATATATATAACATACCACCGATTTATCATATACAATACACATTTTGAGAAAAATTACACAATGTGAACAGTAAACTTGCAGTGCACTTATTTTTAATGACGCTATTCTTTTAATTTTGGCATAGGTATTTAAAAATGGGCGACAATCATTCGCGGACCGATAGAATTTTCACGCGGACCGGCGGTTGGGAATGGTACTACTGGTAATTGAGTGATAGAGTAAGTACTACTAATAATTATAAAAGTCAATTATTACATGACTTCAGTAATTAGGAATTTGTTTTTAATGCCAGAGAAGCGAGCTTGCACGCTTGTGGTTGCTAGTTACAAACTACATGAAAAATGAACATGTCGTCATATTTATTGATGCGTGTTTTAATGCAGAAAATGGATGTTTATTAATATATATATATATATAT
>JAGVSQ010000963.1:0-32734 GCA_022683975.1 Rhyacophila evoluta
ATTTGGATTACAATCTATCAATTTCCAAAATGTATGAACAATATTATCTATATTCTACAGATAATAACAGAATACCCATAAGTGAAATAACGTACACAAGAATCTTTTGCCGGGATTACAATCTCAGTTTTTTTAAACATGAAAAAGATCTGTGCATAAAGTCCATTAGGTATTTACAAGCATCACCCGAGGAAAAAATATCTTGGAATGAGTACCAAATACACATCAACTGAACAAATGCAGCAGAGTTATCTATTGTTGATAGAAGTCAACTTTAAGCAATTGTATTGTTCAACATTACAAATTATTATAAAATCGAAATTAGTTAAATATTAATTCCTGATTATATAAATATGTAACCATTTTACGTAATTTTGTTTTTATAAATGTAAATAAAACATATTTTTTCACAATTTTTAAAATTTCCCTTAAACTGTTTTAAAAAAAATTATCAACAAAATCGCAATTTAATTCAAAAGTTGTTACGGAAAAACACGTTAAGTGGCGCCATTTTGCAAAAAACTGCTAAACATATGTATTAAAATTAGAATAATGGCTGAATGTTACATAAATCACAATCCTAAATTATCGATGAATATTATAAGCCAGTTACTTTAAGATATTGTCGTAAAATGTATTTAACAGAGACTCAAACTTTAAAACTCGATTATCTCAAAAGTCACTTTCTCACATTAACGTCTTTTGCCAGTAATATGATGATATATTTATATTTAATATCTCCGAACATTATTTATTATCTCATTTACTTGATAACGACATGCAATGCAATGTAATAAATATCATAAAACAGGTGCACATATATATATTTTGAGTTGCTAACCTGTGGTCCCAGTCCAGACTGACTTGAATTAGTTTGGGTAGAAGTCTCCCTCCGTTGCTGGGGATCTGTATTTTGTTTCAAAGTTTGTAATTTAGCCAGAGGAATAATGTCACAGTCAATCGGCCTATGCCACACAGTAGTCTGAAAACAAAATAAAACAAACATACATCCATACCAAAAAAGAAAAAAAATAGCATAATAATGTAAGACTGGGATGCATAAATGCAAAATCAAACCTGTGTTGTTGCATTATAGTAGTAAAACCTATGAGTATTATTGTCAAACAGTTCCCACCATTGAGATGAATCAGTTCTCTTTACATTAACACCCTGAAACAAAATACATTATTTCATAAATAATCAATATTTATAATTTATCAGTAAAAAAGTTCAAGTCTGAAGGCTTTGACACTCTGGACGCAATCTGTCGCAGCAATATTGACGAGTTGCGGATAAAAAAAGATGATTTCTAACAAATCTATGAAGTGGGTCAAAATGAAAGAAGAATTCTAATAATTCTATGGAACGGATTGGCAATTTGACAAATTTCTATAACATTCTACAATATTTCCCAAAATCAGAGACAAACAGTTTTTTGTCAACGACCATTAAAGGTATGGCATAATTAAAATACAGTGAAATTTACTGGTTTTGGTTACTTCTAGAAGTTGCCAGTTGGGAAGGATGCAAGTAGTTCATCGAGATACCATAAAATGAAATCAAATAAAAACCAAATTCATTTGCTGTGTCTGTGCTATGACTAAGGACATATATTAGTTCATGGTATAACATACATAAGCTTTAATTACTATTTGACATAGAATGGAGATAAAATATCTGCAATGTTGGGTTATAACATATCTAATCTACTTCCGCAGTTTCATGAAATAGAAGTTATATCATAAACGAAAGTAAGAGTAAGCAACGTAAATGTAAAATAAACTTTGCTAATTAACGACAAATTTATTTCTATTTATAAAAGTTATTTGAATGGAACTGACCTCAGGTGGATCCCAAACACATTCTCCTGTTGTAAGGTTAGCATACATATGCTCTTTTGTCTTGGGTTCGATGATTTCCACCCAATCCACTCTGGAAATAAAAACGTACATTGTTTCGCAGATTCTGTAAATAATCGGTTAATATAACCCATCGATTTACAATGGGCGTGACATTATAGCATAGAAATGCATTTATCGATTTTGTCAGTGTTTGATAAGAATGAAAGTAGATATTCAACTGAGTTTTTTCATAAGCGTGTAAAATTACCTATCTGAAGACATTGTGCGAATATTGACATAGGATTTATTGATTTCAAAATAAATACATATCCGTAAATAATATTAAATCCATAACAAGAACGGCCTAGGCCAACTAAGAATCCATTTTATATGTTTACAACATTTAGTAGCGATCTGACATCTGACGTGAAATCTGCTAACTACTCGGTGCTGCCACTCGTCAAAAAAGAAAGTGTTCATTGTCAATTACATTTTCTAGCCATATCTGCTCCAAACGTGAAGCACATAGTTCTCTAGAATGTAATAAATAAAAGCTTATGAAAAGGGATCACTCTAGAAAATGGAGTATAAAATAGTATAGTATCTCCGCATTATATTTACGGATAGTTTTTCTCAAGAATTCTTTGTTAAATGATTACTCAATCTTTTGGTTATTTAATTTTTTAATTCAAAAGATTTAAAAATAAATCTGCAACATATTTTTTGACAATGTCCGCTTCAATATATATGGATATCTGCAGTGTAAAAACATGTTTTGATAGATTATTTTTCACAAGAATTTATAGCCCAACAATTATTTAACCCAACGGCCATCTAATCCTTTAAATTTTTCTTGGATTTCTAAAAATCCAGTAAAGGTAGAAATTAAATCCATATTAATTTCCCAAATCTAAGCTTTTTGATTTCCTGAGAAATAGCTCACAACAGCTATAGACAACAATAAAAATGAAATTGGCAATAAAACTGCATAAAAAAATATATATGATGTAATTTTAATTTTTGATCAAATTGATTATTTTATTTTTTATTTTTCATATAACATTGAATGATAGAGTTGCTTGCAGTCGGACACAAAAAATACAATTCAAAATTTTACTGAAGCCTTTAACAAATGGTTTTTTTTTGTTAATGTTAGATTTTGAAATTAAAAGGCCGACATTAAAATAATTTTTCATAATGATGTTCTATTGTTCTAAATGGGTGTTTGGAATTAATACGATCAAAACTTTTCAGTTAAAAAAGTTCATTTAAATATACATTTACAATTTAAATTAAGTGTGAGCTAAAAAAAATATATAATTCTGATATGGTCAGTCATGGTACTCATATTAGAAAAATCCTTTTGCAAATTTTTTCTTCTGGCGACTTTGTTAAAACTGTCACGTATCATCGTGACAAGAACTTCGATATCGTTACCGGGTCTGTGAGTTGCCGCAGAATTCGTTGTACATCAAAGTATCCACCGCAAGGTTTTGATTTTTATGGTACCGAGAGAAATTCTTTCAGGAAAAGACGCCTTCGAATAAATTCACTGGTGAGTATAAGTTTTTAGTCCAAGTAGATTGCATATGGTAAACATAAAAACTTTTATTATCGCATATTAATTTACGAACTTTTAATAATTATATCAATAATCCGCTATTTTGTATCTAGGTTGTATAAGTTATGAACTTTCTAAAGTCTCACTTAAACCTCCTGAATAAATGCACAAAACTTTCGAAACTTAGCGCTAATTTATTTGGCCGTGTTCCTGTAGGATGTGACCCGAAATACCAAATGAACCATTATATCCGCCAGCAGAGGTTAATTGGTTAGTTGAATCTTTCGAATCGACAAATGAAATAATATTAATTTCATGTCATGCAGGTATTTGGAAGAACATTTTATATTGCCAAAAGTGAAAGCAGCATCTAGCTTGCAATCATAATGTTTAACACACATTATTAAAAGTGTACTCAAAATTTAAAGTCATACATGCCATATAATCTATCAAAATATCTTTTCAGTAGGCCAAGTCAATTTTGTTCATTTCCTCAGCACTGCCAATGCCGGATTATCTTACCCTGTTTAGATTTGATGAGTGGAACTAATATATTTAATTTTGAATACTTTGGGTTTGTTAATTTTTACTAGTTTTCCAAATATATTAACTTAAAAATGTGTTAAAATATAGAAACATTTATTTTATTTCACAGAAACTATGGCATCAAATGTTGTTTCTGAGTTTGTTCTACCAAACAATCAACCTGTTGTTGAACTTGATTGCACAACTGCCTTCAATGCTTTAACTGAAAATGAGAAACTATATGCTCATCATTTGAGTCAGGTAATTAATAAAGTCCACTTCAATGATTTTTTTATTTATTCTGCTTTTGATTGCTTTTACTCCAATGTGTATGATTATATTTATATATATTTTTTACACATTGAGAATATTACAAATTATTAATTCAATGCATTCACAATATGACATACAAAAAAAGTCCGGCTTTGATTAGTCTAGTTTCACTATGGTCTAGTTTGAAATTTTCAAAAAAAAATAATTATTGTCTGAAAAGATAATTAAATCCTTCCAAAAAGTTAATCATGAAAAAAAATGAATATGTACATAGAACTATTTGTGTATGCAAATTTTTGGTTTTTTCCCTTTTTATGAAAACATATTGTTTCATCATCAATAATACTTATATAATTATTCATAAATATCACCAATGTCAAGGGTTCTGCAAATTCCTTATTGTTTGAATTATATTAAAAAGGAGTTTGAAAAAAAACGGTAAAGACATCTCGCAAAAAATTTATAGATGTATTTTTATCAGTTCGATGTTTTTCTACTTTACATCTTTTAAGAGTCAATTGATGATAGCACTAAAACAATCATATGACATATACAACCCTTGTTTTATCTATTAAAAAAACAGGAAAAAATATTTTTAACCAATTATCGTTTTTTGTACGTAGTTCGTTCCTTGATTGGTCTGGTTTTAAATAGTCTGGCTAGTTGGTAGGACCGATTAGCCGGTCTAGGTGAGGTATTGGCGTATACGTAAGTCAAATTTAGGACAGTCAATCACAGTCCAATACAATAAATTGTTAAGTATCAAAATATCCCCGTAAGTATCGGTGATTATATTTAACGCTTTGTTTGGTTCCATTCCTTGGCATCCAGTATGGCATGACAGTAAAACAATTTTTACACAGAAAAAAATAGTTTACGACTCTTGCTTCAATATAAAAACAAAACTTAGGTAGTTACCAGACTGTGTCTTGACACAAACTGACATTGAAAGGAGACTTTTTTGATTATTTTTCGGTCCCCTTAAAATGTATTACATTGATGTTTGATTAAAGTAATTATAGTATAGATTATACTTATAATGAAAAAAATATATTTTTTAGGCTTGCTGGACAGGTGGTTTGATTGTACTTGTGCAAACAAGTCCTGAGTCACCTTTGATATTTTCGTTGCTGCACAGGATTATCACTGCTGAACCAATCAATGATCTAAAAAAGGCAGCTCTTGAAGCTGGTGCTACGGATGACGAATGGACTGTAAGTATTTCTTTCATCCAGGCTTATTGCATATATATTCCCAAATCTAATAGATTATTTTTGCAAAGATAAAAAAATATGCATGTATTTTTTTTGGAATTATGATAATTAAACCCATAAACCAAGATTGGCTATAATTGCACAACTACCCAACTACTCAGTTAGGTGAAGCGGTTTTTTTAAGTACATATATTTTGTTTGTTAAACAAATAGTATTGTCGCTTCAAGAGCAAAAGGGCACTTGTGCAGAAACTGAGTTTTGAGAAAAAAATCCTCATTGAAACAGCTTTTGGAGTAAAAAAAAATCAAAATACACTATACAAAAACAAATCGAGATTTTGTGGATATGCTTCACAAATGTCATTTTGTTTATCACATGGAGAAAAAAATACAAATAAAACTGGATTCATAGCTACAAACCATCAAAATTGTTAAACTGCCCTTGTGCTTTTGAGGCGATGAAATATTTTTATTCTTAAAGTTTTTAGTTGCAATGCCTATCTGTATATCACTCACATATTATTCGTTTTTTGATTTCAGGCTTTCTTAGTGTATGCATGTGGTTTGTTTTCGAATGCTGGAAATTATAAATGTATGGGAGATTCTAAGTTCATACCAAACTTACCAGCTGAAAGTTTTTTGAAAATCATCATGTGCTCAAAAGCATACAGCAATGATCCAAACCATTTAAAAAAGCTTTGGAATGATTCTCAAAAGCTAATGTATTCCCTTATTGATAGATTAAAAACATTGGGCCTTGGTGAAAAGGTAGACAACCAAAACATCTTAGTGATATTATATTTTGATCTACCCTTGGTATCTCTATAGATCAGTTTTTATGGACTGCAATGATATTTGGGAAGAATTAAATTTAGGAGACCTATTTCAAGCTGCAATAGTTGATGACAAGTTTGCACCATCATTTTTTTTTCAGAAACCTCAATTTAACAACTTTTAAAGAATTAATACTTTTGACTGATGGTGCTTGATGGAAATTGATTTTAAATTCTAAATTATTTAAAACTTTTAAAGATTTCATTTTAATTTACAAATTCCCATGAATTTTTATTTACAACCCAGATTATGTCTTTCAGTATCTTAATGTTGTATATCGATCCCGTTTAGGTAAAAGGCAAATTATGTTCAAATAATGTATATATTTGTACATTGTTTATGTATATATATACTGAAGATATTAGTAGGGTGCATATGTATGTAGTGTACATATGTATTTGGGTTTCAAATAATGATATACAATATATTTAAGTTTACAAATTTCAAATCAGTTTTCATAGTATACATTATTTATGTTTGCCTTTGATTTTGTTATCATTTAAATGCCATTATCTTACAGGGAATATCCACTTATTTCTCTGGAAATTGTACAATGGAAGATGCCAAACTTGTTGGAGATTGGCTTTGCTCCAAAAAACTGGAGGCATACAACTGTAGAACTTTCAAAACAACTATTGATGGTGGTTTGTATAATAATTACAGTAACGGGAGTTAGTTAGTATGGATAAGAAACCTTAATATACAATATACTAATACAATAAATTTTTCTGTGCCAGAAAAGTATCTTTTTATAAAAATATAATAAAATTTTATAAAAACAATTATATCTCAACAAATTTAATAAAAAAATTCAGCACAAGTGAAAAATAACTGCCCACAGATTGAAAAATTGGCCTAGAATTTATGGAAAACTTATTTTACTAAATGATTTAATATTAAGAAATTAAAATTCAACTTAAAGCTTTCAATTGTGAAAAATGATTAAAGAAATAGTTGTTTTGCATTATTTGTAACTTTTTGATGATTGTATTAGTTATATGAGTTGAATGATTGAAATTAATTTTTCACTTCTATATACATTTTAAGGCATCAGTCTGTACTCAGTTGTTTTGGCGAGTGAAGAGTTAGACAAGAGCAGCAAAATAACAGTTGAACGAGAAATGTCAAAGGGTGTTATGTTTGAAGTAATTCGTGGCGACTATTCTACCATCCTTACAAAAGTGAATGAACATTTAAAAAATGCAATCCAATATGCTTCAAATGACAATGAAACGGAAATGTTGAAACATTATATGATGAGTTTTCGAAGTGGTGAATTGGAGGAGCATAAGAATGGGAGTCGTTATTGGATTAAGGACAAAGGACCAGTAATTGAAACGTAATTAAATTCCTAATTTCCTTAATATGCACACTTTTACTTTGCATTTATTCACAGTCCTGCATTTTTATTGATGATTGTTAAAATCACTTTCAGATATCAAGGCTTCATTGAGACATACCGTGACCCAAGTGGTCAGAGAGGTGAATTTGAAGGATTTGTAGCCATGGTTAATAAAAAAATGTCAGAAAAGTTCAAATCTTTAGTCGATAATGCTGAAAGTTTTTTAAGTCTCCTGCCATGGGGCTCTTCTTTAGAAAAAGATAAATTTCTTCAGCCTGATTTTACAAGTTTGGATGTTCTCACATTTGCCGGAAGCGGAATACCAGCTGGAATAAACATCCCTAATTGTGAGTCATTTATTCATATAATTTTGGAGGACTTATCTCACATCCTATAATATGTAAAAATAGAACTGATAATATCTATTAAAAAAAATAGACACTAATGTCATACAAAGATTTATATCTTACTTCCCTCTTTTTAGATGATGAAATTCGTCAGAGTGAAGGATTTAAAAATGTATCACTTGGCAATGTGATTCCTGCTCACTACAAAGATGCAGTCACTCCTTTTTTGACTGAAGATGATTCAAAATTATTGAATACTTACAGAGTTCCTTCTTTTGAGGTAATGCCATATTTCTATGTCAACTGTGTAAAGATATACATGTCAGAAATGAAATGTATGAATTTTTGCATTTTTAAGACACTTTCAATTCACAAGAATTGAATGCAAATCATTTGCTCAATCCATTGGGCATTTAATCCTGCACATCGTCGCGAATATTTCAGGAACACGTATCTTGCGTTGACCAAATATTACAGGAGAGGCAAAAATACGTTTTTTCTACAAAAATATAAAAGTTAGAAATATAGTTTTTTTGGAGGATTTATTTATAAGATACGTTTACACAATTTCAAACATAAATGAGAATTAATTATTATAAACAAAATATCAATGTTCCTTATTTTAAAACCTAAAGCTAAAAACAAATGTGATATTTTTAAACAGTATTACACATCTCAGAAATATATAAAGTAGTAAACTCTTACCTGTTTCAAAATAATTTACAATTGAAACATTATCGTAACGATTACGTAATCGCGTGCGGGATTACGTCAACATATTGTTCCCGCCATAGAAGTGTGTCAACTTGTGTGTTGTTGCAATAATTTAAAATTAGCACTTTATATTGCAGAAATGAATAAATGCGTTCCACGTTGAAAATAAACACACCTGTTAATACAAAAATGTGCCAATGATACAAGAAATTGCAAATAATAAATAAAGTCACTTTCACCAAAAAGTCGAGTTACGTGTTCCTGCAATATTGGCGATGATATTTGATTTTTTTTATCCGGCAGCTATAGGTATCAAACCCACAATGTTTAAGAAGAGTTGTAACACAATTTTAATTTAGCTTAGTTTTAAAATCAAAAAGTGAGTACCTAGCTAAAATAATACAAACAGATGTTCCCTCTGTTAAGGGGAGGTTTATTATTTACGAAAGATGTAATAAGGCGTTACCAAATTTCTTGTTATTCAAGTTTACTAATATATCAAAATTTATTAAGTTGGTATATTTCAAATGAATGTTGTGGATTACTTTTTTCCAGGTACAAGTTGGGCTTCATGAGCTCTTGGGGCATGGAAGTGGAAAACTGTTTTACAAAAATGCAGATGGCACATTCAATTTTGATGAAAAAACTGTGAAAAATCCTCTCACCGGTAAATAAAATACACACTCCTTGTATATATTTAATATTGTATGTTGATTGTCTAATAATTACTTTAATAAAAAATATATTATTGAAGGGGGAGCGATTACATCATGGTACAATCAAGGAGAAACCTATGATTCCCAATTTACTAGTCTTGGATCAACTTTTGAAGAATGCAGGGCAGAAGCAGTGGGGCTATACTTATCTCTGGATAGAAATGTGCTGAAGTAAGTTAGTTTGGAATAGAACATTTTTATATAATAGATAATAAGTGTTCATTTCCAGTATAATTTTAACACAATCAGTGCAGACAGCACGTCTCCCGTGTCCATTGAAACATTGGAGCCACGCGGTTGAACACAGAAGCCGTGTTCATGTTGTTTTACCATTATTCGGCTGAAAATTTTACATTATGGATTCAAGTTGACAATATATTAAGTCAGCTTGACTAAATAAACTCAGTCTTTATCTATATTCTATGACAATCTGTCGCTTTGACAGTTTTTATGATAAATTCATATAAAGGCCCATCTATACATACGTAAACGCGATTCGTATGGCGAACGAATTTATTTCGCATGGCAAAACATTTATTTCGGTTGTAAATTGGTTTTGTTTTCTCATTTTTATGGTATTATGTGAAGAGTGTTTTATTTTAATCGCATTTTTTAACTTTTTTCTTAACTATTTCATTAGTATAGCTTATAATAAACATTTTTTTGTTTGTGCTTTTATCACTGAGCAGTAATAGGAAAGGAAATCCTAAAGAAATTGTGAATAAAAAAATGAAAACTGGTGAATGTGTAAGGCTATACATTCTAACTATATCATCAGAATTTGTTGGAGGTATAACGGACACGACCAGTCGACTTAGAAAATTTTGTAAAAAGTCCAAAATGGTAATTGAATATAACCGCCACATGAGTGGAATTGATTATCATGATCAAATGTTGGCATTTTACCCGTGCCAAAGTAAAACTCTAAGATGGTACAAAAAATGGGTATTCATTTATTTCAGACAATGCTTTTGAATGAAGAATCATTTATATAATTCAGAAAATTTGAAAATGTCCTTGTACGATATTAGAATATTAGTCATTAGAACTTTACTTGGTCCACCTCCACTTAGCTTCCCAAAACAACTCAAAATAAAAATTTATCTACTAAGTTTATTAAGGATATTATAGGTAATACAAAGAGACGAAGGTGTAAATATTGCTAGAGTATTTTCAAACATCGAAAAGTTTCCCTGTTTTTGTGTCCCGAGTGTCCAGGTAACCCTGGCCTTTGCTTAGAGCCATGTTTTAGGCTATACCATGAAAAAAATAGTTGAAGCATCTTACTGAAATTTTCGAAATCGTATACGTGTGAATAAAGCTTTCATAGTAATGTGTCTAAACCAATTGAAACCATGGTATTTTTTATGTATAATTGTATAAGTTTTTGACTATTTCATAAAAAAAAACATAGTGTACAAACTAGTGCATTGTGACAGTGTATCTTGTAGTTCAAAGTATGAAGCTATCACACGTGTTTTCAAATGTTTTTGTTATCCCAGTTTTTTCGTGTACATTTTCAACTACAAGAATTATTATCCATAAAGTTTGAAAATCAATTGCTGTAAAACAAAAAATTGGAAAACTTTTTTTTTTGTCAAAAGTAAATGTAACAAATACAAAATAAACGCGCCTTTGGTTCGCTCGGGCCTGAATTTTAAATGCGTCAGGATACTGTCATGTCTTTTGGAGAAGTGAAACTAGGTTTATATAATTAATAATTAAAATTTTCGACTGATGGTGCTTGATGGAAATTGATTTTAAATTCTAAATTATATAAAACTGGTAAACTTCCATATGTGAAGTTTACCAGTTTTAAATAATTTAGAATATATGATTAAATTGATAATAATTTTTGATTTTTAACAAAGTTATACAATCCCAAAAAATTGCGAATTTTCAGTTACTCTGTAGTACAATGAGAAATTTTTACACAGTGAACATGATAAGAGATTTTAAAAATCTGTTATCTTTATATACAATACATTACTTCTTTTACCATGTCTGCTCTGAAAGTGGAGCATATGGATCTCAACAGTGTGAAGATGACCATTCCAGAAATGGATGGATCTCTTCAAAGACTTATTTTGACAAACATATTTCATAAGAATTGGCTGTTTTCCAATTGCTCAATTATTAGGTATCTAGTACTAGATCTTTGGATATTTAAAAATCTTGTAATCATGGGATTCAATCAAGCAACTTCCAACTCCTAAATGCGCATGATAACCCCTTAGTTACCGGTTAAAATTCAGTCTCAAAATTCATCATTCCATTTTACTGGATGCTCATCTAATGTGGAATGTTGTTAAACTCAGGATATCAAATATAACATACATTATTCTGCCGAAATTGAAATAACGATCTGTTGCAACGGAGAAACATAACTGAAAATTATCATTTTAAGTAAAATAAGTTTTTCGGATAATTTGTGTAAAATTGAAAGCCATTCACTCATGGATAATAATACTAATTCATAATCATTATGCAAATATTTAATTTGCAGTGTTGTATCAATGCAAGTTAGTTTTATGTTATCTATATAAGAAGATACATCATGTCTACTCCAAATGTGGAGCATGTGGATCTTCATAATGTAAAGACTATCAATTAAGTTATTTGTTCAACATATTGGATACTTTCTCCTGCGTGCTTTGATTTTTGGAATTTTAATTTATGACTTTCGATGCCGAAACATGTACGCTTGCTTACCAACTCTACTATCAAGGAAAATTACTTACATTTAACAAATTGATACTGTGTGGATTGAACATATTATTACATTCAGTAGGCTTTAATGATATTCAAAGGCTTTATTTTTTAATTGTATAAATTAAATTTTACAGAGTTTTTGGCTACGAAGGAAAGGTAGCGGATGATATAATCTACACAAATTGGCTAAGTTTACTGTGGAATGGTGTTGCTAAAGCTACAGAAATGTATCAACCTGCAACAAAAGCTTGGCTTCAGGTAATTTGATGAAGATAGTACACAGTCATATTCATTAAAGTGTGATTCTCACCATCATTATTGAAAAATATTTATAATTGAATTGTTTAATAATGTAAAAAGGTACGTGCTTATAAACTTCAAATTTACGATTATAAAGTTTTATAGGTAAATTTAATGTCTCCCCAGTAGCGTAGTTGGTAGCGTGTGCGCCTAGCAATCTGGGAAATGCGGGTTCGAATCCCCATTTGTCGGATTTTTAAAATCTGAAATTGCAGGACTGGTTGCCCATTGTGTTGAGTAATTGTCTGACAAACAATTCTCGTAAAAATAATGTCAAGTCGTCTTCACATTGCGGAGATCTATATACTCCTCTTTTGGAGTGGATATCTTCGCAATGTGTAGATCCATATGCTTCACGTTGAGAGCAAACATGATATAAAAATAAAAAAAAGCCAAATGGGAGATTATTATAATATTTAAAAAAAAATTTAATCAATTCACATTTTTAAGAAGTTTAAACCTGTAGTAGTAATTAATAGTTAATCAAACAGTATATTTAAGCATAAAATTGAAACCAATAATTATTAGTGTGAATTATTGTTTTATTCAATGTATTATGTAACACTACTTACATAATAAATAAATAATTATCATTTATATTTCCAGGCTCATTCACAAGCTCGCTTTGCCCTAATGCGCCTTTTACAACTTGATGGAGAAGACATGCTCACTATTACAGAAACCGAACCAGGCAAAAACCTATTAGTGACATTAGATCGTTCTAAAATTGAAACGGTGGGAAAGAAAGTAGTAGGTTAGGAAATAATGCCACTATATAATAATAATAAAAAAAATTACAACAAATTTTATTGATTTGCGAGATATTTGATTGTTTCTGAATGAAATTTTTAGGCAACTTCTTGTTGAAACTTCAAGTTTTAAAATCGACAGCAGATGTTGAAGGTGCTAAGAATTTGTTCAATCACTACACTGCATTAAATGACACTTGGCTCATGTGGAGAGATATTGTATTAGCTCACAAACAACCACGCAAGATGCTGGTACAACCCAATACTTTCATAAATGGTAAATATATTTTGAGCACTTAATTGTTATATAATACTATACAACTTTACTACTTATATTACTGGCCAGATTTATTAGATATCGGGATGGGTGGAGTAGAAAAGGATCAAACAATCCTTGGTTCTAGTAACTTGCTCAACAAAATGCAAAATAGTTTGGATGACCATGATATGCCTGAAAAGCATACTATTTATGAAATCATAGTAATATTCTTTTCTTTTTCTTTTATGTTTTAGGTTCATCGGTGATGTTGAAAACATATGAACCAAGTCTTGTTGGCTTGATAGAATCATGGGCAGACCGATTTCCAGACACTGAAATGGATTCTCTTCTTGAGAAATTAGCAGAAAACGATAAAAAGCATTTTTTGGATATGTGCTAAGTTTTCATTTTACTTTTGTTGTTTTTCATACTTACTTTCATTTGTTTCATGCTTCTTTAAAGAAGTTTAATAAAATTTGATCATCTGAATATTACGTATCATTTAAGTGTGTAGCACCCTTCATCTCACAACTTCACAACTTAATAATATTTTTAAATGCCTTTGTTAAAACGTTGACTGCCACGGAATTTTCGACGATTCCGGTCTGAAGAACCAATTTGATTTAATCATGTCATATTATTAAAAACTTTAATAAGACTACATAGTAGTAATCAAAAAGCTTAAAATATAAAGCTTTGTATAATTGTATTGTGTGTTCATTTAAGCCAAAACTGATTTTTCATTTCTTTTCCTGTTGCCATCTTTCCATATTTACACTGTTATGCCACGAATTTCCTCATAGGCGTACAAACACGACAAGTAATGAAGAGACGAGATAACTCGTAGTAGACGTCCTGCAGAAGGCAACAAACTATGAGATATCTCGTAGTTGGCAGTCAACGTGTTAAAATATATATTATGCCATTGTGACATTTTTGGCTCAATATGACTATTTACTCTTCTCTTTAAGGCGATAGTCTATAATCCAGTATGCATACCTGTAATATGATTTCTACAAAAATTTCCATCTAGCTCTACATCTACATTATCTCTCATTGCCGTGGTACCTTTTTGATATTCATAGGCACTCATGGTTCTAACTGAGGTAATTTGGTTATTCTAATTGTCAGTCCGATCATTGATTTAATGCCATGCAGTTTACTTTGGCCTCTTATTACCTGATGATCGCTAATGGTTCTGGTGTCTATCTGTTGATTATATATGATCAGTCGATCAAAAATTGCTTTATAATCGACATATTCCCCATGTATTCTCTATCCTCTTGCTGAACAAGTAAATGCAAATAAAACAAATTCTAAAACTGTAAAATATATATTTTTAAAGGAAACATTTTCAAGTATGTTTTTTTGATGTCCAACTTAAATAATGGCCAATATCATATATGAAAACGGGTCATTCTGTTTATAATATATTTGAAGATATTAATTTATGATTGTAAAAAATACATATTCACGGAAAAAAAATATTACAATAAATAATCTATAAGTCAAAATTACTTATCTATGCATATCAAATAACATATTCTACAGTCAGAAAACTTTTGATATTTCAACACATTGGTTAAAAAACACTCTAGTACTATAATTAATATACATAATAAATTTTTATTAAACTCTTGCAATAACAAAATAAAATTTAGAAATGAAACCTATCAAGAATGTGGAAAGGTGTCCCAAATTAAGTACTCTAAATACTAAAATGACTTATCAACTTTCGTTATTAACGAGTATTTTTTTATGAGGCATTCGTATTTGTATTGCAGTGTGGCATAATTATTTTTCTTAAAATTCTTAACTATACAAATATTAGTTTATTTACATAAATATTGGCCACTGCTGATGTATGTAAATACAAAAAAAGACTTACAAATTGACTAATACATTATGTTTTAAGCATTTTACACATTTAAATTTAATTTTAAATGATCATAGTTAGTTTAAATAATTGTTTTATATGGAAGATTCATCCAGTATAATGGTCATATCCTAGCACAAAAAACTGCATTTATGCATACTTATATTTAATAAGCATAGTTATAGCAAGTAACAATAGTACGCAAAGAATCGTAGGCACATAATTATCAGTATCTCAGGAAACAATTTATAAAATTTTACTTGTTATGCAGTACCGGAGACAAGAATCGTACATGTATCTTGAATTTTTTTTTAGAATCTTGGCCAGCGTTTTGTCTGAGAAAGGAGTATAAGATATTTTTGCCCATTAATATTAAGAATCGAGATTCGAGCCAGCGGTATCAAGAAATGCAGTCTCTTTCTACTAAAGTGGAAGCCGCTTATTGTGATCACTATGGGACCTGTAACTTTTGATAACAATAGCCGACTGAAAACATTAAGCAAAGGATAAAAAAACATTGAACACAATTTATTACAAAATAATAAAAACTACTTATATTTGTCGTAAACCGTACATTTTATCAATAACTTTTTAATATATAAAATTTATTTGAAAAATGCATGATTTGTTCTCTCATTTCTTTGAATTTGTTAACTCCTGAATATAATGCTCATATAATATTATATTCAGTGTTTTTTAAAGTTTATTGTTGGATGGTGGCATGTGTAATTATCAGAATTGATGACAGTAGCCGAAGTTTGATTATAATAAGTGGATTACATTGAAATAATTTTATGTTATGTGGTTTGATACTGACAAATTGTGATAACAATAGCCGATTGATAATCTGTGATTATAATATCCAGCTTCCACTGAATTAAAATAAATTATGAATTTTATGTTTTTGCTAAGCACCACAGTAAAAACTTACACCCAACCCCAGAGAATAACTATTCATATTTTAATGAATACATCATATAAAGAGCGAGTCCTCAGATCTCTTGCAAGTTCTCAATAGATTCATATCAAATATATTTATCTGAACATAATATAATTATTATATAATTAATAACTCTGTGTAGCCATGGCACTAAAAGTAGTCTACAGTAAAAAAAATATGTGATTGTTGATATGAATTGGTAGGTTTATATTAGGAAACAATATGTATTTTGCACAATTCGATTATGAAATATATCTTAAAACAAAAAAGATGATTTGGCGATTGTAATTCCATTTCCTTTATACAAGATATTTTGTTGCAGGAACATTTTCAAACGACCAAAAATATATTTTTAATTATTTAACAAATGTGTCAGGCACATTTTTGTATTTACTACAAAACATCAATTAGTACCATAAAACGACACAAGATAAAGAGATGGTTAACAGTGACATAATATATTTATAAGAAACAAATTTACAAAAAGCACCAGTCATAAAAAGTATTACAATAAATTATTTCAATCCTTAAGTTTTACAAATATATCACAAGCAATCTAAATATTTGTGATAGACACATTGCCATCGATGATTTCAACAAACAGTAACACTTAACACTAACATCTCAATTATCTAGATCTCATCATATGTAATTCGAAGATAAACATTTACAATGCAAAGTATGAGGAAAATTGGAAGATATCATTGTAGAGAATATCTGTAATGATTGTCGCACCCGGTCCCACTTGAAAACTCTTCAATTTTGTGTTCACTATTCTATATAGCAATGCTGCTAAGTCGGAGATTTTTTCGATGTTATTATCTTTTCAGTCACTTCCAGTAGTAACGTCTTCAAAATAAATATTTTATATTATTAAAAATCAGATAATTTGAATTACTTATAAGAAAGAATATTTGTTTCAAGAAATTGTAAAATTCAATACCGAAAAACGGCCATAACTTCTTGTCATTTTGGGGAGGGCAGTAATTTGTTGCTTTTTTTTTTTTTGGCCCATAGCCTTTTACATTTAACTATTCCCAAAACAAGCATGAAATAATATTGAGTATTTTATATTATAGACAGTAAGTTTTGGCATTTTTTATAATTTAATGTTTAAGCCTGATTATGTATCAGATTTCCATAATATATCACTAGATTTTTAACTATTATATAATATGTATTAGTTTGTTTTACACTTCTATATTATATATACTCCTATAAAATTAGAGTGGAGTAAGGAAGATGCTATAACTAACATGATACATACTTCTAATAGGGATGCAATGTTTCTAGTAAACATAATATTTAGTAGTACTTCTTAAATGGATGATGGTTATTGAGCATGGTATAGCGTTTTGAAAAAAAAAGCTTCAATTCTGGTTTTTTTTATTCAGTTTTGTCAACAGGCAAGTCGTGTTCACTGGGTTGTGATGAGTTGGATCTGAAATTTTAATGGAGGTTGTCTATTAAAGTGTTATCCTAATAAAAAAATAATGAAGTATAGCACTATCTTTCAGGTACCTATAAAAAGTTTTGTAATTGTAAAGATAGAAAAATGTGATGTCCTCTGTTATTCAAATAAAATATTATTGTGAATAATTGATGTAAAGTTGACATTTATGAAAATAATACTATTATATCTACACATGAAAAATTGCATTAAAGATTAATAAACTAATGGTTTGATTACAATATGATAAAAGATAATATATACAATGTGTCAGTTTGCGAATTTGATATTGAAAAGCTGAAAAGCAGGGCTGGTAAAGCTCAACAACCATAATTGACTATTCACCGAGTTTGCATATAAACTATTATTTTATTGATATTGTTTTTGTATAAATCATCTACTAGTCAAAGTATGATTGTTGGACTCAAGTGAAAAGCCTACACATAAATCAACTAACATTGTTTTAAGGAGACATTTGTACCTGAGTTTGCTGTCCAAAATTGCATCATCATCAAGGGCAGTGTCGAGAGTTGCAGGTGATTTGCGGCTTCTAATTTTTGCTAAGATACTGTCTCTACTTGATTCCATATCGTCACCATTCTCTCTCAAGAGTATTGCTGAATTCCTACAGTGTGTCCTGGGACTATAAGTGGCATAGTTACCGGGAGATAACTGGGACAGAGTCCGTCCATATCTTGAGCTGCCAACTTTAGATTCAGTTCCAGGTCTCAATTCAAAATTGTCAAACAGTGAAACTGTCCTGTTATACCTAGGAATCGAATAATGCGAAGTGGTCTCAGAGTATTTTGTTTCAGGCAAGTATCTGTTTTCATATCTCTCAAGAGATTTATTGCCGCCAGAAGACAGTGAATCGGTGACAATGCTCCTTAATCTGGAGGTGGAAGGGCTGAGGCAGTCAATTTTATCTAATGGTTGGAAAGTTCGAGCATGTTCTGATGCTAGGGGGGATGTGGTATATTTCAGAGGTGAAGTGGGAGAGGAATCATATTTAGAGTACGAGGAAGCGTCAGCATCAGAATGGGAGTGTATCCTCGCGGAAGGAATGTATTCTTTGGCACCGGGACCGACTAGCAGGCTTTTCCTGCGATTCTTCTTCTCGTTGAATCGAGAATAAAAACTTTTACGGCGTATTCGATCTACAATATTTTCAGGATCGGGAGAAGTTCCCTCGTGAGTTCTTTGAGGGTGTTGAGTGCCTCCAGGACTCACAGGAGTGTCTGATGGTTCAACCATAAATTTGCTTGTATCACAATCAGGTGACCAATTAGGAGAAATGAGTGGCACATTTGCGAAATCTTGTTTACAATTTTCAGTACCATTTTCACGTGCAACTTCACTAGAGATGTCATGACATTCCTTCTGTTTATCATTCATTTCCTGATTTTCTGTTGATTCTTTACATATGCTGCCTTCTCTACTCTTTGATGGCTCGAGGGAGTTCCGTTTAGTAAATATTCCTTGATTCAATCTTGGCAATCTTGAAAAGTCTAACCGGAGACCTTTCTTTTGTGCTTTGTTATCGTCTCCTTTCCCTTGTGATGAATCAGTCGATTCATCAGCTTTTGCAGATTTTTTTTCAGTTTTACTCAATATGCTATCACTTGCTGCTCCACTATAGCAAGCTTGGACACGTTTACCTATTCCATTTAATAAAAGTGATGTAGGCCGTTTAGGTTTACTATCAGCTAGAGTTAAATCAGCAATAACAGTAGAGGGTTTTGATGCTAATTCGACATTGTCAATTTGGACAATCGGTTCCACTGCTTCTTTATCGATGGCGGAGTTCAATACATCTGGTTTGGAAAGTTTATCTTTGGATTCTATTTTTTTGAACAGACCTAATACTCTGTTGACCCCTTTTTTACTGTGAGAGTCCTTGACCTCCAGGGTAGGTAGATCTGTTATCGTGACGGCTCTTTTGATCAGCCCAGACTCGGTGATGGATTCAGATCGGTCGCCAGTCGGAACAGATCTCTCTCTGAGAACTCTCATTACATTCTCGATCCGAGACACTTTTACTTTCTCTTCTTTTGTCTCCACTGATGTTGGCTGCTTTACCAATTTATCGGGAACAGGAATGCTTTCTTTTTCTTGAGAACTGGATTTATTGAAACCATCGATACGGAATTTTTCAAATTTCTCTCCAATGGAGGATAAAACTGACTTCTTTCTTGCTGGAGACAATTTTGATTCTTCAATTTTTGTAGGGCCAGATTCGGCCTGGGTCTTGTCAGGGTTGACGTCATCTTTTATTAGGTTATCAGAATTATCTGTGGGTGGCACGACGGTTTTTAATGTGGCAGATTTTTTCTTAACAATGATTTTTTTCTTTTTTGGAGAAGGTTTCTTCTTTTCTTCCATTTTAGTTATATTTTCTACTACGTTCTCTTCATGAATTGGAGGTTTTACAGTTTTCTTAGGTAAATTAATACTGAAAGTCACAGTTATATTACCATTATCGTCTTTCACTGGAGATGCATTGTTGTTGATATTGCAAACTTCAGATGGGGGTGGATGATTTTCAATGGTGCTGATTGTGTGTTTCTGATTTGTAGGTTTTTTCCCCGGGATGGTATGGGTAGAGATACCATTGGCATTTTTCTCGGGAGAAGATGCAGGATAGCTTTTGGGTCTGATTAATTTTGATTCTCTTTCACTCGTGTCATTATCATGAGTGTCTGACTGAGAGCAAATGTGGGAATTGTTATTTTCAAGATCTTTGAAAACAGTTAATCTTTCAGAGGGTTTCGATGGAAAACTCTTAGGTCTAGCTATCCGTGACTCTTTTTCTGGTACAATATTACTGTTACTATTAAATGTTTCAGTTTCAAATGTCCCAGTTCGTTTAGAACTTTCTCCATCATCAGAATGAATAGAATTGCTTTCATCCAACCGTTTGCCAATCGCCATCAAGGCTCGCTGTAATTCCGTCCTGGAATTGGCATCATCATGCGTTTCATGAATGTCATCAAGTGCAAGGAAAAAAGGTGTGACAGAGCGACTGACATCTCCGGAGGCTGAGGAGTCAACAGGAGAAAGTCGTGCAAATGAAGCTGACCGGGAACGAACACCCTCTAAAGGATCAACTACTCTGCTCTTCTTCTCTCGGATCTCCTTTAATATCTTTTGTGTCTCGAGTTCTCTGTCTTTCTTATCGCGAACATAGACGCTTTCTTCCCGAGGGGTATCAAAAAAGTCAGGCCTTAAGAAGCGGGAAACCCTCCGACGGATGGGGGCCTCAGCGGGCGGTGTTCGCAATGATCGGCGTCTCAACAATCCTCCAGAGACATCGCTAGCACCTCCATATGCTGCCAAATAGCTGGGCTCTACGAATATACCACCCGCATCCGAACCATTCGAACCTAGAAATGGGCGATCCCCGAGGGGTGTCCTTTCAGGAGAAAAATATTTGCTTAGAACAGACCTGTCAGGAGTACTTCGAACACTAGAGGCACGTCGGGGGGTAACAGACCCTCCACCAGAAGTAGAAATTGATTTTTCTGTTGCGAAATCAAATGAGTTGAAACTTTTATCAGTAGAAATCAAGTCAGCGTCAGAGTTGCCATATGCAGGTTTGATGTCTGATCTTTTACCAAGTGATGTAACAGAGACAGAGTTATCTCCCATAGATTTGGTATCAGAAGTGAGTTTCACTTCATCCACAGGCAGAATATTACTTTCTATTTGATTTTCTGTGCACAGGGAGATGTCACTGCTGTCCCGTTTTAAGGAAGTTGCAACTTCAGAAGCACGATCAGCGGATTGTGCAGCAGAAACACTACGGGCAAAGTCACGGCGAGGCCGCGTTATGTCGCCCGAAGAGGGACAGTTGGCTGAAAGGGTCCTCCTGAGTGTTCGTGCAGCAGCAGGAGGCAATCGTGCCAAGAGCTGTCTCTGCAGCCGCCGTGAAAGTGCTGGTGTTAAGCCCGAGAGGGTCTCCAACTCCTTTTCTGATAGTTCGATCTTGCTGAGGTCCAGATCCGACAGGTCCAGATCGTCTGGGGGTCTCCCGTCAGCGGCATCGCAAGATCCGGTGTTACTTTTAGAAGGTTCTGCGCTATCGTTGTGGGAGGATTCCGACCGGTCTTTGGCCGCTCGGCGGGATGACCTCTTGGAGCCTGAAATAAATATTCAAACACACGTATCATGCAGGCAGCAGAATGATATTTACAATGACAAAAAATGAGCGCCCAAAGGACTAATATTGATCATTACTATCGGGCAACTGAATCTCGCACTGCTTTACTAAAAAATTGGAAATATGCGAGCTTTTAAAATATGATCTATTAGTTTATCAGAAATATTGTATGATTTTGAATAATTATCACAAAAAAAAAATTCAGATGTTAAAGGGCATTAATGAAAGAAATCAAAACACATAAAGGCAGGCAGGCATGGTTATTCAAAATTTTTGACAAAAAAGCATTCAAGTTACTAACATTCCTCGAGCACAAGTGTTTATTGGGCGTCTAGTGAAATGAATGTTACCATACTTAGTTGCAAACATGAAATGTGTAATTATTGTTTTTAAGTCGCCAGCCTACGTGAGACTGAAAAAAAATGATTCTAAAAACTATGGTTGATCTGTATGAATAAAAATATAAATGTGTCTATCTATAAATATGGAACTGTAGATTGGCTCGCGTATACGGATGCAGATGATTCAAAGCCAAAACAACTTTCAATTGTATTAGGATTTTAGTAACATAAGTTCATAAATTTGTTTTGGTTTACGGCGGATTGAATTCCGGTCATACATTATATGCGGAAATAAAATTTAAAAAATATATTAAAAAGTTAAACATAAAACAAACTGATTAATTGAAACACTTCATTCATGGACGGGATGCGTGGTCGCGGAGACTGGTTACAATTTTACAGCGGAGGTTCGGTTCATATGACATTCTCTTTTTAATGCCCGATAACAGTGAGACAAGACAAGAAACCCGAGCGGCCTCAAGCGAAAAATCAACAAATGTGGCAGAACAGTTTAGGTACCTATTGTTTTGTGGCATTTGACTGGGGCATGTGGTTAGTGGAGGCTGCGTCATTCCGAGTCGCGTTGGGAGCATGCAGAGTAACGCTGAACCCAACTGCAACCACATCACACGTACACATATTTATTACATATACATATTACAATACATAATAATATATATGTGTATTTTTTTCTTTTCAACTCCATCATTTTTTTCGTACTAAACTACAAAGCTCTGTTGACTTAGCTCAGTCATTCTTTTCTAGTTGTTTTTAAATCGAATATTTTCATACCATACTATTACTTCAGAATAAGAAAATCTTTAAAATAAAATGTTTTCATGTGTATTTCAAGAGATTCAGCCGCTTGTCCAAATATTGCAGTGACAATGAGATTCTTAAAAATGCAAACAACAACATTTATTTTATCATCCCAGAGGAAGTATTCTATGAAATTTGTAGCAAACTGTTGAGTATTTGACTGACATGGTGTCAACTAGCTTTGCAGGCCAATAATGTTTTATTTCTCACATTTTTTAACATCTTTATGAAACTCTGTTGAAGAAAGAAAACATGTTTAGCACATTCAAACATTTGCCCGTGGGCTACAAATATAATCAAAAAAATAAATGAGTTTGAAAAAAATAATAATGTAACAAATTAATAATAATTCTTGAATGACAGAAAAAAATTAGTAAGTAAATCATTTTTGTGTTTAAATTGTTATTTTAGAAATTATTTATGTGAATAATATTATTAATAAACTAAAATGTATTTTAACCATCTCTTCTAATCATAAAATATCCAGTATAAAACCTGCTATTTTAAGTTATACTGCCATTTTTTCTTTGGTATAAGATTTTTATTTACTATCCTATAAAATATGTTATTTTGCCCTAATAAATAAACTTACATCTATATAAAATAAGTTTAATAATATGAATGTTTAATTATTAGACGATCATTAATTTAATATCTGATAATGCTCTAGTTCAGTTAAAGGAAACCCAAGTCAATTTTTTAATTTTACAAGATATAATTTTGAAAATTTTAAAATCATCTTGATTGACCAGATGAATGTCTATCTGAGACTAGAAAAATCAGAGATAGTAAAAACTAATAAATATTGAGTATCCTTTTTTATAAAACTAATTTATTATTTAAAAGTTTTCTCCAATAAGTATATTAATGCAAAACGAAAAGCACAAAACTGATAATACTATTTATCCATAAAAAAAGCTACTAAAAATATATTTTGTGACTATCCTGAATAAATAGTATCACTTATCGAGATGCATCTGTTGATTACAGGATATAATTAATAGTATAATTATTAAAACAAGTGAAATTAATCAAAGTTCTTATAAAAAGTAAGTTATAAGATTATGAGAACTTGATGAACATCTTACAATATATTTTAGTGAATAATATGAAATTCAAAAAAGGTAACAACCAAAAAATATAGAAACTTAGGTTGACTATAATATAAATTTCATAATAAATTGGCAACAAAATCAATATAATGTAAAATTTTATAGTTGCTAAGGTGAAATATTTTATAAAAGTATGTTGATGTAAAATGTTAACCAGCAATAATTATTTGAGAATTTTGTAGAAAGAAAAACAAAATAGCTCTACTTAGAATTCATTGATCCATTTAGCAACAGAATCAAAATATATAATAATAAACAACAAAAAATCATAAATTGCATTGATCTTTCATAACATGGTATGTATGTTCTGATGATAACTAGATTTCATCAAAAGTCTTTCTATGTATCTATTATACATATATTTATTGGAACTGATTTATGTTGTGATTTGTACATAACAAATCTATGATGAATAATAAATGGAGAGGTATCAAAATAAAAATTCTAACACTAATGTTGTCGTAAGACTGCTAATTCTACAAAAATAGTTTTGACATTCCCACAGATAGTATTAAGTTCTAAAAATATCTGATTTCATTTCGCTCAATACCTACATAGAAATCTATAATAGCTCTTTCTATAAAGACTCGGTTGTGAAAGATGACATTGTGTAAAACTGTATTAATGGTTTAGAATTTTAGAATCAACATAAAAATATTAATAATCAGACAGCAAAATCAAATATATCAATGATAGTGAAAATTAGAAGAAACAGTCACAAACGAGTCAATTTCTCATATAAATATTTAAGTAACTGTAAAACTAAATCACTGATCATCAGGATGTCAAAAAAGGTTAATATTGTAAAATAAAAAAAAATGATTGAATATTTATAATTTACCGAGATAAAAACACACAATCAACTACAAATTCAAAAATCTACAATAGACAGACAGCATAACAATCTAAAGGTTTTATAAAAAAAAATTCCAATTAAAAGGGTTATGAGAATGCAAAATGATTTGTGATGGACTGGTATTCAGCTTTAATTTCAAACTACACCACTGAAAAAATTAATTAATTTAATATATTGTGGCACTTAAAAAAAACTACAATTAATTTTTTTTTATATGACAAATTGAATCTCACGTTCAACATATATATCTGAAATATTTACAGTTCACAATATTTCATTTTTATTCATTGTGCAGTCTCGATTAAAACAACAATAACAGCTCAATTATAAAAACGGCAAGGCAAGTTATTTTTCAAATGAAATCTATAACACAGCTGACTAAATATTACCTCGTGGGAAATTAGTATGGGTTGGGAACATCGAATCAAAATCAGATGTGATGTCACGGGTCCCACTGCGCCGCCAAGACGGTCCTTCCCGCCTACAATTATTTACCATAAAAAATATATGTGAGCAGTTAAAAATTGGATTATATTTAAAATGGTTGTACATACAGGATCAGTACACTTTTATTCATATTTGGCTGATTTTTTGATTTGGATCCAGGTAATAAAATCTCAACAATAGTTTACGAAATAGCAAATTGAGACATCCATATTCTGTTCTACCAAGGTTGGAAATGATGATTCACTAGTATATAAATTGTCGTCAATGAAATTTAAATACACATGATGAGTTTGGATTTCATGAGAGTATTCATACCTACTTACGTTTCAGATTTTGCTCTTTCCGATTTAACTTTATGGATGCTGCATTTTCCAAATCGACAAAAATAATTGATATTATACACCCATCAATTTGACAATGGACTGATACAAAGTATTACATAATATTTTGTACTGATATACATTTATATTATACTCTATCTAAAAGAGTATTGACAAGCAAGAATGATTATTATTAGTATTAAATTTGATGTGTTAGTCATATTATTGAATATATAATAACAGTTGGAAATAATATCAACTGCACCTGTGGACATTTGTTTTTTTAAATGGTCAATATTATTTAGACAGCATTTCAAGTGGTAAATATCTGGATTTAATAATTGAAATAAACAGAATAAAGGGTATAATATACCCAAGCATATTTCTTTCCGATTTCATAGAAAGATGGTACTCTATATATTCAAAATATTGTAATATTGTTTATAAAAAATATTTTTCTATAGATTGCAAATATTTTTCAATGTGTCCCGGAGTGTGTTTACATAAATTTCAGAAAAAGTTGACAGAATCCATTTTGGTAAATCATGATCTCTTTTGGCAGACTTTTTATTTCAGTAACAATGAGAAAAAGAAAATGAAAAAAAGTCATTTAATAAAAATAGTTTAATTTCCAACATTATAAAAATATACAAATATATATCTATTCCTTATAAAAAATCAATTGTTCATCCGAGAACTTTTATCGTAACATAACCAATAAAAAATTCAGCAAATCATACCTGAAAACTTAATGAGAATAAATTTTTGTTTCTTTTTTAACAAATTTTGAATTACAAAATAAATTTTTTCTTGAAGGAATGGATGTGAAAACTTCATTTGAAGAAATATGGAATGGATTAACTTCATAGATTATATTCAAATCAATTTAAAACACAGTTTACGAATTATAGGTAATGTTTCATTAATTAATTATATTGCAGATATATAAACACATTTAAAACTGATGTAACTATAATATTTGTCAACGTTCATTAATATTTCAAAATTAATATATTAATTTCATAGTCTATAAAAAATATTTTGAGCATCTTATTATCCTATTATTTTTTAAAAATAACTAGATATGAAACAGATTTTGTGACAATTAAAGCATTAAAAAATAGACTTTATATCGAAATTAAGTTGTTTCTCTTTTAACCCTGATTATGTTATAACTGTTTTTTCAAAAAGATTATTATAATTACTCATGTATAATTTACCAGGAAAAGAATTTGTTTTTATATTATTTGTTCTTATTGAGATAATTCGTAAGCAAGCGTGCTTTGATGCCAAAGGTCACAGGTTCAATTCACGTAGCGGCAGTAAAAAAAATGCATTATTTAAGTGACCAACGCATTGATGTAATAGACTGATAACCAATACTGACATAGTCTGTTAAAAACAGTTTTGAAATTGTGGAGATTTATTGCTCCATATTTGCAGTGGACGAGGATTAAAAAAATGTTTCATGCACTGAGCAACACTGAGAATGAAATATTTCTGTAACAGTATATAATTTAATTTCTATGATATTGTGTCGGTAGATTTTGTATTATATTATATTGCTTCTTGTTAAAAATTATGTGTTCTCATCAAACTAACCAAAAATATAATCAGCTGTGGTAAATTTATAAAATTGTATAATATATTAAATTAAATTTATTTGATGCCTGATAGAGTTAATTTAATTTTTTTTTTTGCTATGTTTTCCTTTGCTAGTGCGTTTTGTTGAAGGGTAAATGGCCATCAAAAATAGTTGGAAGCCGCTCAAACCAAGGAACACGATATTTTGGAACTGAAAGAAATAAATACAAATTAACCATGAATATTCTGTAAAATATTATAAAAGACTAATATCAAATATTGAGTTAGTTATATAACAAACATGTTGATAAATAGCAGCGTTCCCCAACCTTTTTACATCTACACATATAAAAATAGAAATATTTTGCGGACCAGTAAACACAGGAATAAAAACTATTATGTATGCAGTGTTTTGGTCAAATGATGTAATTTGGTGTAATGGTCTTTTTGCAAATACAAATAAAAATATAATATGAAAAAATAGTCGTTTATTGAGGTAGTCAGAAAATTAATTGTTGATAAAAAGAACTTCTCGCATTTTAAGATGTCGATGTTTAGTTTTAAAAAGTATTGCAAAATGTTGCATCTTTGCTAGAATACTTGATAACCATGGCTTCAATATTGTCTATGAAAGAAAAAAGCTCTGCATTGACATCTAATTAGTTTCTTACCACCACATTTTTTTGTTCGTCATGACTGTATGTGTACTATATTATGTATTTAATATTTGTCCTTCATATTAATCAAATGATGAAATTTCCTTATAAGTTTTGGGTGTTCAATTTTATATATGATGCACATAAAAAGTCTAAGACTTGTATGCTAAGAGTCATTATTATTTATTTCAAGCATTACACATACAAGAAGTAATATGGACACATCAGAGATAAGGGATATAATACCCTTTTTTGTACTTTTACGAATATATTTTGTAATAGATCATATCTTAAATTAAATTTTTCAAAACAAAAAATGAATTCAGGTGCTAATTAAAAATAAAGTCAGTAATTTAAGGTGTGTACTTACTATGACAAACTGGTTCCTGAGGATAACTCCGTAGAGAAACCAAAACATTGAGACAATCGTTCCACTAAATATGATAGGGAAAGGCATACCAGCTGTACTCTTTGTTCTGATGATTTGTCTCTGAAATCATATGGAAAAAATATCATTTATGACAATTCATAATTACTTTGAAACCAAAAATTTTCATTAATAGATTGCTTAAATAATATTAGAATAAATGTTCGTTATTTTCTATTTTAATATTTGTGCCATTCGTATGTTAGCAATTGTATTGATTGTGTTGTATTTCAGACATTAAATAATCACCCAGTTATTGATTTGATAACTGCGCATGCTTATGAATCATTTATAAAAATAGTCCAAGTCTCATAACTGCATAAATATCCACATGTTTTAAATATAACCATAAATACACATAGTTCATGCAGGCAGGATGGGTTAACAGTAGACTAATAGCTAGAAAAGGGCATTGAACTGAGACCAACAGTAAAAAGTTTTTAAAAAAATGATATCTTCATATATGAAACATAATGGAAAAATAATTAAAACATGGGATACTTAGGCCTATAAAAGAAACATTATTTATAATTTTTTTTAATCATACATTCATTTCACAATTGTACCAAAAAGACATTGGATAATTGTATCATGAATATTTAACTGTAAAATTTTACTATGGCAAATAAATTCTGAATGTAAAATAGTGACACCAGTCTATTTCTAACATCTGGGTTGGCATATTCTATTTATGTAACATAAGCATAAAAGCCAGGGATTTGATTTAAGCACAATAATAATGCCAGTCTTTGCTAATCTTTCTATTTGTATATGAGTTGACTCTGACTGTTAATGACGTGCATTATGTATTTAAGTATGTGCATGCAGATTTATTAAAAAAAAATTGTAGCGTGTCTTCCAATACAATATGTAATAGATAAGCATATGATAAAACAGTCAGTTTCGTTTAAACATTAAGGATTTAAAAATTTGAGGATGCACTTAATATTATGCTTTTTACTTCACAGTCGAAGTGTTTAATGGAAGATGCTAATAAAAATTATACAATTAAATACATACTACTCATACAAAGGCACAAAAATATATATTTTATTTTCTATACATAAATATTTTTAATAACACAATAGAATATATTAATAAATAACTCTGGGTTTCAGAGGTCACCCCCTTGAATGTTTAAGATAGAATAAGAAGTAGTAGAGACATACAAATATCAATGTTGATGATATTTTAATGATTTTTCTTTTCATGTCAACAGAAAAAATATATATGAAATTACATGAATTATGTCGAGACCACAGTATTATTTCATACTAACCGATTTTTCACATTAAGCGTTTTCATATCAAAGGGTTTCTACTGTATATATATGTTAACTATTTTTTTATTAATTTGAGTTTGTTTTTCCCTTGGCAAAAAAAATTTTTTTTAAACAAAAATGTCATTTAATAAGTGTTATTATTAATTTCATAAAGCCCAACTCTTATCAGCAAAGCCTGTGTTTTTAAGTTTGCGAACAAATAGTATGCAAATGTTCAGGCCAAAATGAATTATAGACACAATTATTATTTATCAGATGTTAATGGGTAAGCACTAGACTGGGCTCTTATCAGAAAATGAAACAGATTGCATAAATACAAATGTAGTAACATTCTGAAACAATATTTAGTTATTTAATATCAAGATATCAGATTACTACATAATTCAGCTGAGAATTACAAGCATGTGGGATTTGGCATATTTATAACTGATTACTGATTTTAATTGAAAAATGGTCATTGTTTCATGTCACAATTTTTTTGCTGTCTATCAACTAAAATAATAAAAAATGCAAACAAGACATTTTTATGGTATGAAAATTGAAACAGAAAAAGTTTAATATTCTATAGTAATAAAGTAGTGAACTTACAAGTTCAAAAAGTGGTGAAGCAACGAGCAGCATCATCAAAACGGTGACAATTATGCCAAGTCTGTCTTCAGCTACTGTTGGGTCCTCCATGACAGTATAGGAAATAATGGCAGCTGTAAATGCTCCAGCCAATCCCATCTGCAGCCAGACAGAGCCCTTATTTTTAGAGTATGAATAGTACCAGCACAGATATAAGATGTTCAGGAAGATACCGGCAAAACTGACTTTGATCATTGTGTCATCTCTTAACATTAAGCCATACTGCAGATTGAGAACACCACTGAAAGCAAAATTTTAATAACAAGATATTTTCATTAATCTGAATCATACCTTATAAAATATTCTATCATAACATATATAATTATGTCATTTACTGTTATATAGGGCTCTAATAATTGAGGGAAATACTTCTACGGGACAACCCTCTGTTACACTAAAAGTCATATGGATGCTTCCAGAGAGCCTGGTTACTGCTTGTCTCTTCTTCTGACCAGTGGGATTCCGGCGACCTGAAATACTGTTGGGTACTATCCAGGATGTACTTAACGGAACTAAAGTGTACCGGAATGGTCCAGGAGGATGCAAGGCAATTGGCGGGTGACAGAGAATCCTGAAGGCATCACGTGGTGGCCGTATGCTCCACATACGGAGCAGTTATGGCAGAGAGAAATTTCCAAAGAGAACTTATTCCACTATGCCAAACTTTTAAAGAGAACATTTTGAGCAAGTATTTTTTGATACAAGATACAAGCAATTATTTTTCCCATGGAAATTCTTATGTTTTGTAGTTTAAATATCAATAGACACCTGCATACCAAACTATGTATGTTTAAATGTACATACCAAACTTTTCCCTTATTTTACACTACATATATGAGTATCGAGATCTTAATGTTGATAAATGTGCCCTTAATAAATATGGAAGAATATTCATGTAAAATTAATGAAACAATTTCATCATCTTATCATTCATCATCATCATACACGTTATGATATTATATACTAAATTATGCAGGAATTTTAACACCTATAAATAATCAGTTTATAGAGAATGGATAGTTAATTACTTTTACACAACTAAGAAATGGCCTTACAAATATTATCTAAGGTTATCTACCTTATCATAATTTGTGTGAATGCGTGACTCGGTGAAGTTTATATTTTGCCTCAAATATAGAGTAAAACATGTATTAATAATTATTATAAGAAATCCATGAATTCTGTATAATATGTAAATATTTAAAGTTTTTTTGTCTGTTTGTTCATATACTCCACACAGAAAGGAGATAAGGAAAATGAAGAATTATATCAGACATAAACTGTTAAGCAACACTTAGTTCTTCAGATGCACCATATTGTCATCACATGGTATTTCTATAATTCTACACTATGAACACTTTTTTTGATAAATACTTCAGTACAATACAATAATTTAAAAAAAGAGTTTGGTGAGAAATATTATTGAGTAATAAAAATATATTATATTGTTCATGTGTCCAGGAAATCAATATGGTGGAGTACCATCTTTAGATAACAACTATTAAATACTGATCTACAACAGTAAAAAAAAATCTATATGACCACCCATATTACCAGTTACTGATCATACCCCAAAAATGTCAATAGAAAAATCATGACAGCAATCAATCTAAAGAGAGGAGATTTTTCATATATTATATATACATTTTTAAACCAATAAATAGTCAAATGTTGGAAAGATGATTCTACTCGAGATTGCATTGATTAAATCAGTTGTGTATTATGTTTATTTTAAGCATAAAACATGATATAAGATGTAAGTGTAAGATTTTATAATGGGAAGGATAAAACTTATGTTGCAATTATAGATAAATAAAGTCAATAAGTCTAAATATTTTCAATTAATAGGTTAAAACTCGATTACAAGTATATTGGCAACCAAAACATAGCGCCAAATTACTCATTTAAACATCATGTAGTTAAGGAAAGATGAACGGTAAACTTGTAGCAATCAAATAAATATTAAACAAAAAATTAATAAAATATTTAAGGAGTCTTGTGGAATGATTGATTCGTAAAACTCAATACACTATAATAGACGATAAAAACATTCAAACAATCCAAAGAATCAACAAAATTATACAAAACTATCAACATATAAGACTAAAAGGCTGATTTCAGAGATGTGTTAACCTGACGAGTGGCATGAACGTACCGGTACGTGGGCGATAATTTCGTCCAAAAGGGGCATGCACGTACATGTACATTTGACGCGCGAAAGGTCGTCTGTTGACTTATTTTTTCAATAACTGGTATGTTACTACCATCTAGGGAATATTTTTAAATACTTTTACTCATTGTTTTACAGTTTTTGTTTTTAACGACTTAAAAATCGACCAGCTCTCTCGATCTCCAACCAGCACTTCCACTGAGTTGGATTTTTTCAAACTGTTTTTCACTAACAATATTGTCACTTCCATAGTGAATGAAACTAACAGATACGCCAAGAAA
>JAGVSQ010000964.1:0-32733 GCA_022683975.1 Rhyacophila evoluta
CATATGTGAGATCACTGTTAGCGACCCGGGTTTCGCCTTTCGGCATCTTCTTTAAAGGGTTAAAATAAACAGTTGAAAATCATTTTCCATTAAGGACTACCAACCAATTTATTATATTTGATACAATGGAATATTTAATCATAAATACTAGCATTAAAACAGTTGATATTTATTTTTATTTTATCGGTTGCAACTTATAATTTTATTTTCATGTTGATAATTATACGATTTGAACTTCGACAACTACAGGATTCTTTCTTATTCACGATCGTTAGTGCTAAAGTGTGTAAGTTCACCAACTCAGGCATCGAGTTATTATTTTTTACGCTATTAAAACTGCGAATCGAAAAACTTTTTTAAATCTGTGGATATCTATAATAGTTATTTTTAAACTATCATCAAAAATTTTATTTTATAACAAGAATAGAGTATTCTGATGTTCTAAAACAGTAAAACACTGTGTGTTCATTTCATTTTGATGTGAGTCTGTGTTGTCTCATAGAACCGTTACGTGAAATTAATCTGTGATAATAAATTAAACGACATTTTGCAAAACATATGAAATCTCGATTATTCTGGCTTAGGTACTTATGAAAGCCAACGATGCGGCATTTACAAAATAAAAAAGCAATATGAATAATAAATCGGCTATCGCTAACAGACCAAAACGTTACATGTATTGTCATTTGGAAAGTTCGCATGTTTAAAAGATATCCATTTTAGGCGATTCGTCGACACGGAAGACTAGACTATTTCAAAAGAACTATTTGTCAAAACGAAGAAGTACGTATTTATGTTATAAATAAAATAACTTTTCTGCCGCATTGTGATTTTAATATCACAAATACCCACTTACACCCAACACATCGCGGGCTGGCTCAAACCTAAATATGTAATTCCTGTTTGATTGTAACGGCACAGTAGATACACAAAGAATTAAATAATATATAAAATGAATGAAAAGTAGATAATTGACTACAGTGAACTACATTTTTTATTCAGAAACGTCGTTGGTTTGGATTACATAACCGCATACAAATCATATATCTACAGAATTTTGATGTGGAATAAAGATTATAAATAAATTAATAGTTTCTAAATTAAGTTTACCGAAATGATCTGGATTTAAAACATGTTTACCGTTTTATTTGCACTTCAAATATATAAACTTATTTGTACAAAAAAGTATACAATGAATCAATGATCATTCGTTGATATATTATACTTCGAAACAACAGAGAATATTACAAGCCTTCTAGTACATTGGGTTGATTAAGTTTGGGACGATAGAAGGCTAATGTTCATTTGTAATGATACAGTATCAATAAACCCCTGAAAGACAAAGAAAATAATAATAATATGTGCATATACATATAAAATAAATATGTCATAATGTAATTATATCAAAATAGTGAGTGTATTGCGTCACAAATTACGTTCTTCCATTCAGTTTTTTAGCAGCTGGATAACAAGATCTTACCAGCATGTTTTCACATAATATCTAATATAACTAGTAACTAGTAAATGTTATATGTACAAAAAGACAGTATTTGATACTATACTAACTAGATAATCATAAAATCTGATTTTATATATTTCAAGTGATAGCGGACTGGCCACATTGATAAAGGAACATAATGCCAGGAATGGAGTGAATACCTAGATAAAGCGTTGGCAACACGTGTATATTAAACGGCCGATATTATTTTTCCGATGCAACAATATTTTAAATTTTCATTGGTTGGCAAAAAGGCATTTTCAGTAAACAAGATTCAAAATTGTTGGAAAATAAAAAGTGAAATTCAACGGAAAATGTTTATTTCCCGCGAGTTTTTACCGAGGATCTTTCAATGTTAAGAAAAAATAATAATATACATTTGCTAAAGTAAAACTTGAATACGATATTCTAGAACAAATTTTAAATAAACTTACGTGATAAATATAAAAGTAATTTAATGCACTCGCCATTTATAAAATATTGTGTAGTGCGTTCCTTTGTCTAATAGGTACGTTTATAATAGTTGAATTTAAGAAAATGTAGAACAGTCACCTCACATCTAGAGATATTTGAATTCAATGATGATATAAAGCGCGATATGCACTTTTACACATCCGCGTAAAACATTGGTGAGAATAGTTTACAAAATGTGATTATGCACACTTTAAAAAATAAGATCATAAAATTACACGTAAACAAAAACAAACTATTTAAATTTGCAATGATATCGGAGATTAAGCACTGTTCTAACCTTTATATTGCATAATATATTGTAAGTTAAGCTATATAATACTTGTGTATTATAAATGTATTAACGAAATACAAATACTGAATCTAACGTTAGGGAGTAGTTTGATTATGGCTAATTAACCATAAATTATTAACGACCATGAGAATAAAAGATTTATGTACGGTATATATTCCAAATTTTGTCTTATAATTTATTTCTTGTGATTTTTTTTATTATTATATCATTTAATAATATAATAAACCAATAAATTAATTAATATATCTTTATTATTGTTATATTAAGATAGCCATGGTAGATACTTAATCCAGCTGCAGGGTTTTTGTAAGTCCATAGATACAAAATCAGATCCCCAAAGAGTTGATCAATTCTTAGTCTTAACAATTTGGAGATCCAAAAAAAATATTTTTTACTAATCATGTGCACACTATTGAAATTCATATGATCCACTTTTGGGCTGGACATGGTAAACATATAAAAACATATATTTCTTAAAGTTTTACGTGCATAAATAACTTTTAACGAATACCATTTGTATATACATTGAATTTTATATGCATTCATTTGCATATACATTTAATTATTTTCATAATAAGGGTGTAAGACACAGTTCATTACAAATGTAATTATTTTATTCGAGTTAATTAATAGTAATACTTACCGATGTTATTAAATTTGAACTTGACGAATTGTTTCACTTTGCACAATATAAATACGATACATTTATCGCATTAAAGCAATATCGTACGTGACACACGTGTTCCATTTTTGAGTTATGTTAACCTACTGAGCTTTCAAATTTTCGAACTTGGTTTCGAACGAAACTTTTCCAACACGTGAGGCGGTTAACCTTTTTATTATTTCTGCGCCCGGTGACTGCAGATAACGGCAAATTTCAATTAATGAATTATTATTTTCCACATAGGAAACTAAGGTTTATATAGTATCGGTGTCATTTTATGTGGATCATAACGCATTCATTGTTGGCTATCATCAAACTGTTGTATTTTTTTTAGATTGTTGCTACATTGCCCCCGGTAACGCAATTTTACATATCTTAATATAATAATATTCTAAATGTCCACAATGCTTTTTAATTTATGGTATATTAATTATGAACAAAATTAATTGCAATATTAATAATAATAATGAAGTTGTGTAATAACTACATGTAGATTTTCTCAGTGCGAAATCACGTCAATCTGGTTTCTTGATTTTTTTAGGTCTCCCGCGTAACAAAATTCTCTATTTTCACAAATTCGCATTTTAGATGACGGCGCTCCCACATGGTGTGTATGTCACGAGCATTTGTATTGATTGCGCTAATTTTGTCGCCCCTTACATGATGCTGCCCTAGGCGACCACATTTATGTCTCATGGAATGCCACACTCCTGGCGCTTATGAATTAATTTTATATGAAAAGCTTTTTTTTCGAAAGCGACATAGTATTTAAAACTGATATATTGTTTTGTTGATAATATATAGCAATGTATTTGCACTGATAGGTTTATACAATTCGTAGATTTATTTTTTTATAAAACAAACTATGAGCTTATTTTATTAATTGAAAACTTCAATCGCTCTTTATTTATAACTGGTTATTTATCACTGCCACGTAGCCATCCGTCATTTTCCCTATTTCAAATATGCAACTAATAGCAAACTTTCAAAGAGGCTAAATTCCCATGCTGGCTTTATTTAGTGCGTTTCGGTATGTCAAGTAGGTAATAATATGGAAAGATAAAATAAACGAAATTATGTGAATCTAAATATGTAAGCAATGTCGAACGTTAAAGGACTATTTTCCAATATTATTATGCTGTTAAACCGTTACGATAGTAGACAATATACATTGTTTGATCAATATACACTACATGGCATAAGGGGTGTGCAACATTAAAAAACTATTAGTAGGTAAAGATATGTTGCTAGTGCGTCAGACGAAATCGTGATGTTGTTATTTTGAATTTTATTTATCTGGAATCACGCATCACCACTTAAAATGGTTTCGTCCAAAAACTTAGAACAATTCAACAATGCTAAACAAGCGTAGAGCCCCCGACGCCAAACCAATGCAGTGAACGTGTAGCAGACAGCTGAAAATGGAAACGTTTTGTAGAGGTGGCCAAAATTTGTATTCTGTTAGAGTGTCAATACGTATTGTTGGCATTAATTTTGTGATAGGTGCTGAAATTCGCAATAGATACTAATAGATGCTAATAAATGAAAAATTGCGAATTATCACGAATAAATATAAAATTAGTTTTCTTTTTTAAATAAATGCTACTAATTATTTACAGCGTTAGTTATTATTTATAGCGTTATGGTCAAATTATTATACTGACATGGCCAATTTATTTCAAAAACCTCGGATAAAATATGACGCTGTGTCTTAACGGTGTTGTAGAAAATAATATTGTATTAGCATCTTTCAATTTTTGGACTCTGCAACGTGTTGCCTGACAGTAGTAGATACTATAAGAAATAATGATGAATCATATTTATAAAAAAATATTCGGGTTTGTTTCCGGTTTGACTCCTTAAATGATTTCCTGTTCCAAAATATGAATATATAACTCTTAATAGAATAAAAGTAGGAAAGTGCATGCTGACAAAATTGATAATATTTCATTCGCTTAGAATGTAATTTCCGGCTCCATCAATTTTTCAAGTTAGTTAGATTCCCCTGAAATGGGGATATGCGTGTTCTCGAGACCACTCTCAAATTTAGTATTTATCTTATTCCATTACCAAAATCAAAATAACAATAAACCATTTAACTACATTCGATCTCGACTATCTGAATTTCCTTGGATTATTGCATTTCTCCAAGACGTTAAACTTTTATATTAAGTATTCAAAATTTTCAGTATTATATTCATATAATAGGTGTGGGGAAATACGAATCTCAGAAATAACTTTGTTGAATTTAGCGACTCCAATTGAAAATAAAATTGAAAACCGATATTTTATATCTCTTATTATATTTTCTCATACGTGTATATTTCAGACTCGTGTATAATATGAAACCATATTAATTAGATTGAATTTTAATTTGCATATTTAATACTATGCAACTATGGTGTGGCTCTTCATAATATATGAAAAACCGGAATGCGGCGTTGATCGCTCACTTTTTATGCACACTGTAGTATAAGGTGAAATACGTTCAGTCCGACTATTTTTTGTCAATATCTATCGATGGCATTATTTAGCGGATTAAAAATTTATATTTTTCACCAAAAATAGGTTACGCATGTCACATTTTTGCACAGTTCAAAATAATTTTGACTAACCTCGATAATGCGACATTTACTTAATTAGTTATATGAAGTAACTGAATATGATATATTTAAAAAAATATTTTCGCGATTCGTTGGTTCATAATTCCTACACTAATATTCGGTTATGAAAAGTATACCATTCAATTGATATGACACAATTAGGGTAATGTAGTAATTATATTTTTTCTCTACCTCTTACCTAACTTTAACTATATGGAGCCCGCCATCGGTGCTGTCAGTTTCCTAACTAACGTATCTAGGGCGGGTACCGAGAAGTGCAGATATTTCCCTTTCCCTCATGTAAGCCAACTAATAATTCAGCTGTAGTAATGTTTCAATACTGAAATGATCGTGTTGTCATATTTATACGAAAATAACATTATTCTGTCTGGAAAATGTCATTCATCTGCTAGCAGTAACATTGATTCAATGAAATTTTTATGTTATCATATTAAGTTAACCGATTAAAATTTCCACAAGTAAAGGTTTCCGTGACCTCGTTAGTAAACTTCTAATTAACTCTTCAGCACATCGCACTTGTCGGTTTTCACCGAGCGACACAATAATGATTGTTATGGCCTTTAAAAGACCTCCGTCGACCTTCGGCGACCTTCGTTTTCTGGAAATAGTTGGCGCCTGGTACAAACGGAACGAACGCGATCGAAATGGGATTATAGTTTAGAATTGCGGGCAAAATTTTGGAACAAAACTTCGTGAATTATTATCATAGACAAAAGTAATAAAAAAGTTTTTCGCTACTTGATAAGTAGATACACGATACGTGATTTAAAAACGACAAGGTTCCATAAGAATCTCGCAAGAAATAGATGCTCCATTTATGACCATCACTATTGTTTAAATACTTTTTCCCAGTGCCTAAAATGTGTAAGACATTCGCACTCCCAGAAGTATATTGTCGTTGGTCTGAATTTACCCTAGGAGAGCACTGAAAAATCTCTAAGAATTTATTTAGCGAGATATACTTATAACCTCAGTATTATTTTTAATGAATTGTGCATTAATAATACTCCAGTATCTATGATACGATAATTGGTCGAACGTTTATTATTTCCGTTTAGTTTCAAAGCATTTTGAATATTTTTGAATTTTTTTTTCGCAATGAGCGAGTAAGCGGTGATACGATTGGTCGCTTGTATATGCTGATATGACGCATATAGCTAGATAGCTTTGCGTCGCGACAGATTGCATCCAGTGTGCCAGAGCTTTAAATGTTCAGTTGATGAGTTTTACTAGGAGCGGAAATTGTAAAAATGCAACGCCATTCTAAAAAAACCGAACAAATAATTATTTCATCAATGGATTTTACTGTACTATTATTAACGCGTATGAAGGTAAAGCGATTAACGGCAAACAGGGAATCCTTAACCGGTTAATATATTGTATTTTTGTATATCTCCATACAAAATATTACAATCACTTACATTCAAAATTCTGTACAAGAATTTTTGTATTCAGAATATTAGTTTTCTTATGAATTGCGAAAATTTCAAATTAAATTTTCTGCCTGAAAATGCCTGCTCTCCGTGGGTAACTTAACTTGTAATCGTTTTTCTTCCATATCGCACATCAAGTAATACAATTTTATTTACAATCGATCAAACATACGATTTCTTTAATGTAATGAGGGAATTTTGTAATGATGAATGATGTATTATTATTTGTTTTATTCCGTAGAAAGTTACTGCTTTAAATGCACTTAACTAAATACCTATGGGCTAATTTAAATAAAAAAAAATAATAATAAAATTAATGATAACTCACATCACAAAAAACGAAAAGTCAAATGAAACATTTTTGTAGCAAATATATATAAAATAAAGAACAAAGAAATAGGGAAGATACTTTTGTTACACATAGTATAAATCAAATTTTTTTCATAACGCCGGTTAATTACAGATATTTTGGAAAAAAGTTTTTTTTAAATAATAACTGACATTTTATTCATTGATGCAGTATGAAAGTTATAAAAAATATTTTGTATTTTATTTATTTAGAAATTTTCATATATTTTTCTATTTCAACCATTTTGAGGTGATAGATGGTTCATAATTTTAGTCCCAGGACACATCTATTCCGCTTTTGTGAAATTAACAGATTTTTTATCAGGATTGGTTTAGAGTCATTAACTTGAATCACCTTCACCTAAAATGGGCGCCACGCATCTATGTGAAAAATAGAAAAAATATTGTGAACCTCTTACCTTTTTACAATAAAACTTTGTATTCTTCATCTTCAATCTTTGTCATCCTTAAGACATATACATATATATTGATATATACACATTGATACAAGAAGGGATATATAGTGGATAATCGATAAATTTAAAAATGTGTATTCTGTTCATCCTTCCTTAAACGTAGTGAAATATAAATATTTAAAGGGTGGAAGATGGCATTTAATTTATTGTACAGTGAAACATTGGTTTGTCATTTATTGTTCTGCGAAAACGATAAATACTTATATTTATTACAATATACACATATAATTTATGAACAAAACATTTATTATAAAAATAGCAATAGTTTTGAATATTCTACTGATTAAAATTTTAACCAATTGTGTACTTATCATAACTTAATTTTTTACCATTAATTATACCATTTATCATTATCATATTCTTGTGTGGATAAAGTTTTGTGACAAAATAAATGTGGTGATGACTTTTTATAATTTTACAATTTACTTGCTTTTAATTTGGAAATTTAATAATTCATAGCACTCATATAATAATTGACAATATAATATAAAAAAAATAGTATTTATGAGTACATTATCACCTTATTTTTATTAAAATAATTCTTCATTATAGACAGCCAACTACATCTATGGATATTTTTGCAAAACAAAAATAGCCCAGAACGAAACCATTATGAAGCAAAATTTTAGTATTAATTAAATTAGTATTTTTTGGTTTATACATATACTATCCCAATTTATCACGAATAACACGGATTTATCATCATCAGAGTCATAGATTTCCTGCACTCTTCATTTGTTTAACAGTCCATATAAATCGGTTTGTAGTTGCGCTATATAATTATTATATTATGTTTAGTGGATAGCCGTCAATTAAATTACTGAAGGAGCTGAACAAAATGACATATTGTCAAATAAGTTATTTTTCAATCTTTAAAATTATTTGTCAGTATGATCAGTTAATTTAATCCACAGGGCATTGCCTATTATTTCTAAGCAATCATTATTTAGTTTTTGTATGGTAACAAGTGTAGTTCTAAAAATGTCTCCCAGATGGCATATATTGCTGAATCTGTTATGCTATTTTTTTATCTGGACCTGACATATCAGACAAATTCTAAATTATCCAATATTTATTAACTGCCATAAAATATTGATCGAAATGATTGAATTTATTATCATTGTACAGAAATAGTTTATGGTTTTCAAAATAACTATCGCTTACCTGAAGCGATCATTTTGTGGTCAGAGCTCCCATATTATATCAGATATAACTAAATGTTCTCTTAATTAACAAATTTAAACATATCTGCTTTATTGTGTACAGTGAACAGCAAGCAATGCAAATGGTTTTATCAATTTCGAATATTAGTAATTTCTTATATTCATCAGAAAAATAATATCTTTATAATGTCTTATTATTTATTATTCTTTCTCCCTTTCTCGATATTCTATAATGCTTTCTCGGATTATAGATATTTTTTCTAAATCAAACTACATATTTAAAAAATAACAATGTACTTACTTATTTTAAAGAAGAAACCATATGCACAAAACTACATTTACTAAATACTCTCATAAGAACCAATAGATGGTGCATTTTCTTTAGTTTTGTTTGAAATAGTTTTATTGAATCGTGAAAAATTTACTGTTTCTTTTGTAATATATATATAAGATATTTCTCGATATTAATAGATTGTTCTTTACACAATTATATACCATAACTTCTTAAGCAAAACGAAGTATCAGAAAAATGTGAAATTGAGTTTTTAATACCACTATATTTAAATTAATACAGGTTTACCCTGACTTACGACGGACATTCGTTCTAACACCTCAATCGTAAATCGAGGACTACCTGTATTTATACATGTAATTATACATATATCTGGACAGCATCAATCAATAGGATTAATAGGAATGCCACTTTTTTAAATTAAATTTTTAAGTCTGTTTATTAGTTTGTGAGTTGTTTTTATGAGTTTTAAAAAACAAGCGTGAGAAATATTAATATTGAAAATGCATTTTCATTATAATTTCATAATTCTTATCTTAATTATAAATTATTGAAATAACAAAAAAATATTCTGTCTTTTTTTAAAATCTGTAATGCTTTTTCTTTCTCCGAAACAATGAAACATATTCTGATAAGTAGTTTCGGCATGGAAACGACGATATATACATTTATATTATATTGTATGTGATTTTTCCTCTAGATTTACAAAAATGGTTGTTCTGTATATAATTTATTTCTAAATCATATTCATATTTACACTTGAATGAAATAATCATAAAAATATATCATATTCCATAATTTATTTCTAACATTTTTCTACCATCCGTTTCTATGGTTTCAGCAGTAGATGTTGATACAAATATTCTAATAAAAATATTTAATTAAGTCATTCCTTACCAACAAACAAAACAATAGACAATGAATTATTTTGAAATAGTGTGAGTCATGCGACAACCATTTTTTATTTTCAAAACAAGTCTCCATATCAAATATTTTACCTTTTATTTCTATATGGCTCCTTGTTATTATAGGATTTAAGAAGGTCTTTTTTATACTTCTATATTATTTTAATGTGGTAAAAGTGGTAATTACAACTTATTTAAAATATTTAGGTATGTACTGCAGATGCACAAAATATTGGTGAATAAATATTTAAATTTATTTCATTTTATATAAACTTATATTTTCTAGGCGTCACTGTAATACGATATAATGACTATAATGTAATTATGCTAAAATAACCATTACGAATAAATATGTACTTGTTTGCTTTAAAAATTTTTGTTTTTAAAGGTCCAAAAGTTGTTTCTTCTTGGTATCCGGGAGGTAAGTTTGCACGCTTAAGAGACTGGTATTCCGGGCTTGATTTTCACAGCTACGAGATTAAAAAATATGTCTAAACTGTATGCTCATTGGGGTGGGCAATTGTCTCAGAGCCAATTGTGGTACAAAAATAAATCTGTAAGTCGTAACATTGTAGAGATTTCCATAATCTCCATTGCTAGAGTTGTCAATGTCACAAAATCCATATGCTCCAATTTCTGAGTGAACATTATTAAAATTATAGTTATGATGTTTGTTTTGCGGTTTTTTTTAGGTATTTGTGATAATAATAAATTTATTTGAAACAGTGCCAAGGCTGATTAATAGCAAATCTGCTGATCATAATGTGCCAAATAGTATTTTATGATCATTGCTTGAAACATTTATTTGTACTGCCCTCCTGAACAGAGAAATAACTAATAAAGTGTATCAAAGAACAAAGAAATTAGGACAGCTGTTGACAATGGCAACTTATTCATGTGTAGCAACATAACCACTCATGTGTGAGATTTTCAAAAGTAGGTGTGGCAAATATTAAAACAAAACGCCATTATTTATCCAGGTCACAAGATTTGAATACATACAGAAATATGGTTTTACATAACAAAAAGTGTACTGACTGACTATTTATAAAGAATTTTGCTATACTTATTATATGTACATATGAAAGAAGTAGAAAGTGAATATAATCTCTCTTTTAGTGTTCAACTATTCAAAATGAAATGTCTCCGTTATTATTATTACCTGGCAATGATATTCATAGTACGTATGTAAATTTTGAATTTCAGTTTTAAACACGATTTCACTTTCAACAACATCAGTAGAAATCTTCAGTTTCAGGAATAGGTTTATTTCATGCACTAAAGAGAAATAATTTATACAATTAATATTTAACCAACGGACTGACGAAATTTCCAAGATGATTTCAACTATTTAAGGTAATTTGGTATTTTAAACTCTTGGCAGGACGTTAACAGTATCAATTGACGAAATTCTCCCCGTACAGTGATATAATTTTATATTATATTCATAAATTGCTGTATAGAATTTTAAATAAGCCCGGAAAGCTTCAAAAAAGGGATTATCAGCATCTAAATGAGAAGTTCAACATAAAAAAAATACCTGGATCTGCTTTTGTATTTTATAACATAACTCTTGCTATTTATTTCATGAAAAATATTATATTATACATAAATGACAACAAAATTTTTCTTGCTATGGAGCTTTTTTGAATTAGAGATGGCTTTTCAATCAGACTTCACTTCGTAATAATTACTACATTAGAATGTTTTTAATTTGTAGTATTTTGGCCAAATACTAAATGATGTTGTTCAATATTATATAATACAGTTGACATTATATAGAATCCAAAAATCTTTTATTAGTGCACATAATCCTCCTACAATATGCCATCTTACAACACAGTTTCGCTCTAATATGGTAGACATTAATTTATAGAAATCCTCATATATAATGGCCATCCTCCAAACGGTTATCCTCCAATATCTTAGATTCTTTTAAAGATTTACTGTGGATACTGATGAGATCGGCTATGATGTAGATTGTAAAATTAATGAATTTATATCAACAAATAAAATTCAAAAGGGGACTGCAAGACTCCCTAATAAGAAATCTACAACTACCTTATAAGAACCAGCAAACAAACCAAAATCACACATTTTTTAACGAGGGCAGAAAAGGATTTGAAGAGTACAGATGATATTATTATTTGAGAGAAAAAAACAATTATATTTGTTTGCACTAACCAATAATATGGAAGAAAATTATTAAATTACGAGTTATTTAAATGAAAATATTTATATAATGTTTTTCTTCAAGTTGCATTATAGACCCAGATGTTAATGTTTTTATGTTTTTAATAAAAGTCATGTTGCTTGCGTGGATTTGAAATGTTTTGACAAGTTATCAGAACCTAACCCTTAACTTCAAATGTTAATACAACATGGCGTTTTTTAGGTACCTATCTAGTGTGATATAGGACGATTAAGTATATTCCTTTTTTATAATAAAATGATTATTTTTCTTATAAAACTCAAAAATCAGTGACTTTTATTTTATGTAATTACATTTATCATCACGAGCATTACGACCCATTTAATGTTCTAACTGTCATCCTAAAATCTCCATTACTTTATGTCTGCAACAAGCTTTATCACTAAGTTTCTCGAAAGTTTTCTACACAGGTGAGTTATCTTAGCTTTAGTCTTCAAATCCTCTTTTTTCCCTATAAAAAAAAAGGTCATAAGATGTGTCCATCTTTCAAACATGATCTGCCCAATAGTCTACTCTCTATATGAGACTTTAGAGAGGATCACTAACAGAATTTTTAATTAATAAATAATAGATTTTTTACATATCGTTGATCTAGGTTTTTTTTTTGCGATGAGATAAAATATTTTTGTTCTCAGTATCACACTCATCAAATACGAATATTGGTTAGCAAGACTGCATTATCACATGCATTATTAGTATAATTATTCAGAGTTGCACTTATGTACACATATAGTCAACTATTCTAGAATAGCAGCACACTTTTGAGTTAAAAAAAATTCTGTGCCTCCCCTGTTTTAATTATTCTTGCCGTAACTTGAGATTTCTATACATATTCATCTAGAATTCTTTCATTTGTATAATAATAAGTACTTTCCTACCAAGTAGGTCGTGTAATATATATTGTCTGCCCCTCCCCTAGAGTTTGGTATGCCTCCCCAAAATGTAATTTTTGGTCTATGCCTCTCTTGAAGGTCTGTGCCCCCTGGGGGGTGTATGGACCCCGGGTGAGAACAGCTGCTGATGTCCAAAAAATAGTGTCATACCATATTTAAAAATTAAAAATAGTATCACATTTAATTTAATAATCATATTAATATCCTAAATTGATTGGAGTAAGGATGTTCTCATGATGCGGATGATTGGATGACACTAACACACCTGAAAGTTTGCTCACCTAATGTAAAATGCACAGGTAAGAGCAAAATTTCAGGCCCATAAGTAATCATACCATTCTTCTTGTCGAGGAAGTCTTCATAGGTGAATCAGACACATACATAACAACTGCCTTTGCGGAGTACACAAATTTATCAACATGTTAGTTATACTTCTTAAAAATATACAGGCAACATAAAATTAAATAAATCAGTATTTGCTCAATAGATTTCCATTTTACAATAATTTTATAATTTTATAATTACAAAGGTTAGTTAGTTTTCACAAATAATCTGTTGTTAACCAATTTTGACAACAGCTATTTCGGTTATAACACTATAGAATGGTATCACAATTGGAATTACTCGTAAAATTATTTAACAGTTACTTTCCTTATTCTGATATCTATCAAGAAATGATCTTCATATTGTACTTGTTGAAAAAGCTCCATGGTAAACATCTACTCCAATGAAGAATGGATACTGAAGAAAATATTGTTGTGAATCTGAAAAACGAAAGATACAATATTAATATTCAAAAACAATGCTCTCATACAAATTAAAGGAAATGCGCAACTAATAATATATGTTTTTCCACAAATTCATTATTAAATTTAGGATTTACAGAATTGAAAAAGATGGACGGGGAAAGGAGAGAGAGATCTTTAAGTAATCATAGATAGTTGACCCCGGTTAGCGTAGTTGGTAGCGTCCGCCCCTAGCAATCCGGAGAATGCGGGTTCGATTCTCCATCTGGTGGATTTTTAAAATCTGAAAATACACTACTGGATGCCCCATTGGGTTGAGAAATTATCTGACAAACGATTCACGTGAAAAATAATCTGCAAAGACGTGTTCACATTACGGAGATCGATATACTCCACTACTGGAGTGGATATCTTCACTCTGTGTAGATCCATATGCTCCACTTTAGGAGCGAACATGGCATAAAAAAAGATAGTTGACAGTAATGAATATAAGAAGTTCCAAAAAGTTCTACAAAATATTATAATTTTCTTCCAGAGTGTAAGTATATAATTCAGTACAAAAAAATAAGTTTCAGTATTTTTCCAAAAGGTCGCTCTGTTTTTGTAGTAAAACAACGACATCTTTTTATGATTAGACAAAGCACAATACATGAAATTACCCATGGCGGCAGCAGACAATGAAGAGAATTGAAATAACCATAATAAAAAGGCGGGAATTGTCTATGCTCAAATGTCGTGACATTTGTAAGGGCGCCTCTCTGCAGTAGGTAATAGGTATAATGTCATAATACCTACCTCTCTTACTGCAGTGGTGGCAACAGTTTTTTTTTTATAAAAGTGATATTTAAAAAAACAGAAAATGAAAAGAAGCCAATGTGGTTCGTAAAATGGATACAATACTGGGTAGTAAATCGTGGATTCAAATTTCACAACTGAATAGTAAAAGAAAAAGATTTTTGAAATCGACATTAGAAGGAGGAAATTCTAATAGAATTGCTTACCCATTAGAGAAAGCTACAAAACCATATGAAAATTTTAAGGTACGATTTGCATTCAGTATTTTTATTTGCAGGTGATCATGAATATAAAATATACTCGACACACGAATGTACTAAAATTGTAATAATGTATGTAACTGAAAAACATTGTTAAGGTTTCTAGCTTTGAACTAATCAGATAAACAAAGGATGTCAGTGTCAAAAAATAAACCTATGTCCTACAATGTCTTAGCTTATTCTATTTATATTTTCAAATTCGTTATTTTTTATCGCGTGTCAATTTTTCGCGCCAATTACTCGCGCAGCAAGATGGCGCGTGCTTGTCATTAGTTCGAGCTGTCAAACGCCCGTCGATGACAAATTATATGGCTATTTCCAAAGCGATGATGGCTTTCCAGCCAGTCAAGCCGCTTCTTCCCCCCGGTGATCTATTTATTTCGCGTGTTACATGATCCACTCGGAATTGAAAACTATTTTCTCGAACATGATTAACTGTAGATATAGGAACATCGTGTTACGTTGATTAATAATAATAAAATCATAAAAAAAACCACCATGACAATAACTTAATTAATTTAAACAATTTCATGTACACTATCTGAGTGAAAATTTTATTTTAATATCGAATTAATTGTCTATGGTGACTATTGCGAAGTGCTAAATGATTTCTATTAGTTAACCTGTAATCTGTATATGTGATTATTTATTATATACGTGTATGTTAAAAGGAAATCCTAGGTTTTTTTTACCATATTTTCAGTTCATATCGTTATATTATAGATCTTGACCGACGAAACCATATAACCGTACGATTTAGTAAACATTAAATTACTTAAAATATGCGCATAATATAGCTGTAAGAGTACAGATTATCTACCATATTATTAAACTATTTTCTATTAAGTGAAGCGTAAATTACACGTTAAATTTAAAATAAAACATTATTATCAAAATATCGTTTCTGTCTGTAATGAAAAAAATCGCTTCCTTGGATTACATCTACGTTCCTAAACCAAGTCAATATATTTTTTTAAATACAGAAGATAATTTTATAGGTAAACAAGATAAATATTTCGCTGTAATATAGATTATGTACATTATTTCGAGTACAATGTCCTATATTTTCATATTAAACATCCTGCAATAAAAATATAAAACAAAAAAATATATTCACGCAGGCGGTGGGTAAAGAATGTACGTGTGTAAACAACGTGGCATTACCCGGTTATTTATACAGGATGTTTTAACACCATTAACCGAGCGAGGGACGGAGCGACCATGTCCGACCTGTCGAAGAAATAAAAAGCGTTTCACTCCCTTTTCCTCCTCGTTATACCCTATCCATCAACATCGAAGCTATAACGGGGTGTTCACTTCGTTATTTCCAAGCGTCATGTGATACCGGGCATACGTAGTTGTTACGCTCATCAAATTTACAAGACTGGAAATAGCTGCGATTTTAGCATGTCGATACTGAGTGACGAACTTCAGGGGTCCGAGGGTTAGCTGGAAGCAGACGGCAGTCGAAAGTTCGACAAACTTCGTCGTCACCGTACGAATGCCGCAGAATAAAATATGGATTGTTAATCTATACAATTTAGATGTACAACAATATCGATATATGTATACAGTATTAAGCAATACATATGGGCACTTTTAAGGGCGAATGAGGCCGATGATTAAGTAAAGGAATATTCTGGAAATTTTGTAGGATCTTTATGATGAGATTTTGTCTCCAACTGACAGCAAACAAATATACATGAATAATCTGAATTTGTGGTGTAATATATGTATACGCAAAAATGCACTAGTAAAAAAGTATACCTATAAATGTTAACTCTCAAAAATTAAATATGTACATACATACTGATTCGATACTTTTACTGCATAATTTTGCATATTTGCGACAAACCTTTTTAGTTAATTCGATACAACATGTGCCATCTGTATAAATCGTTTACTATTACTTTTTATGGTAAGAATACTGTTTACCGTTCATATCTTACTATATTTATATATTATACTAACAAAAATTAACATATGAATCATTAATGAATGCTTCGAAATGAGGGCACACCGATAGAACGATAATTTATTATTTGCTCAAATAACGTGAATGGATTTCGCTATTTTGTTAAATTTATAAATCACAGTATCCCCTAATTCAAATATCGAACACTTATGAAGTGTACAAAATAAATATATAAAACAGGGTCCCATTTATAAGATTGATTAAAGTTGGATTGGCTTTTGTTTTTCTATCATTAATAAAATACCAGAGGTCAAAATGCCATGTCAAATATCTACTAAAAGCTTTGAATTAAAACTCAATCTTCCGTTTAAATTAGAGTTCATTAGCTTTGATTAAAAACGCCATTTTTTGGCTTACGTTGTGCTTTTTGTCTATCCCCCATTCCAGAATGTTTTGGTGTATCCATTGTGAAAAATTAATTGAAAATGTGAAAGATTTATTAACTTTACAATCCGGTCACGCAATAATTCATGCAGAGTCGGATTAGTTTATTAGGGCGATCACGCGAATTCCCAGTGGGCAGTAAAAGCTGAGAAATAAAATTGATAATGGAAGAAAAGAATATTAACAAAAGGTTACTACAAAGGCACTAAATTTTTTAGAAAAGAATGTCATACATTTAAAATACGCCTTACATACTAATCAAATCTCTTTATCTACTAAATATTGTTCCAACAAAAAATATCCATGATAATTATATTTATATTATAATGAGTATAAATGATACATTTTGCAAGATTTTTATCTGCGAAATAAGTAGTTAATGGAAGTATTTATGTTACAGTAAATAGGACTAATAATCAACTGTCAAACTCAAGCTATGATTTATTTTGAAACGGACTCCTTTGCTCCCAAACCACTTCTTTAATCCCTCTAAATTTAAAGAAATTGTAATAAATGAAAATTTTTACCATTATTTGTAATTTGTAAAGATTTATATGCTCCATCTGCAGCGGGAAAATTGAGAGACATATCACTTAAATGTGCACACATTATATATTTTTTCAAGTCCATGGAAAGTCCAACTTTAGCGATTATCAGAAGTAGATAGAACATATTGGAGCGTAAAATATTTGTTTATATCTATCTGCACGGATTGTGACAGACAGGAGCCAGTGGCGTAGCTACCAAGGAGCAGTTAGGGCTGTTGCTCCAGGCACACAAATCATGAGCGGACGAAAAATTAGAAAAAAAATAACATAGAGTGAGAGCTAAGAGAAGAAAAATTATAATTTCTGCATGGAAGTGAAAACTTCAGTTAGTGCTAGGCCAGGCCTGTATTACGCGATATGATCTCGATCAAAAATCTTAAAGATGCAAACATGTTATTACATAGAATACAAATTTCGCCAGAAACCAGGAACGCAGCGATTTTACTTGCTCCAGGGCGGTGAATATGTCGCTACGGTACTGACAGGAGTTATTCAAATTTAATATTTTATTCAGACTGCCTTATCAAAATAAAATGTCTGCGATAGGGCAGCCATGTGACGTAATATGGTTGACCAAATATCTAAGGACCAACTTGCGTTTGGTGGATAAACAATGAAACATAGTGAAGGGAGACCATGACTTGGTGGTGTCCAACAACACTTATAGCCAATACCTCAAGAAAATAAGTATGGAAGACCAGGCATAATTGAGGAATCTACTAAAGTGGACCAAAGACACCTGTAGCGTCCCATGTCTTAATGCAATATTTCCCGAAAATTTTACGAATACTTAAGATATCTTGCTCCAGTTTCCTGATAAATACACTTAATTCGGTCCTGGATTGCAATTACATTCGCAGATAATAACATCATTGACATTTATTTTTCCATAAGTATTGTGTAATAATACACACTTTTTTTGTTATTAGTCCATAGGCTGAAATCTTACAAAATATTTTAATTAAGTTCGAGGATTGTTACATTCGAAGAAATAAAATTAAAATATAAACAAAAAAAAGTATGACATTCAATGACTTCTGTTCATTGAAATGTCAGGCATGCCGTTAAAATTATATAATTAATTACCCACTTTTATTATGTCATAAAATTTGACACTGTTATGAAAACTCGAGATTTCATTAAAAATTTCAATGGATTGAAAAACGAATACGACATTTATTTATAATTTAAGCATTTTATAGCATTCTACATGGTTGGTGAAACTGTTTTGTTTCTGGGTTGCATATTAAATTCAACCCCATATTCCACAAGCCAATTCAGTTCGCCTTTATTTGGAGATACTATCGAATGTTTGATAGAAAAATATTTTCGATAGTTAAATATTGTTTTAAATTTATATGGTAACCTGTTACATAAATCTTCTTGTCGATCGTTTTTTGCACACCTAAATAAGATTGCGGTAAAATACTATTTTAATGGCAAAAATATTTGCCTAAAAGTGCATGATATATAGATTACGGTGAATTATATTACTTATTTTTATATTGTTTAAGTGTATGATTTTCTAATAGCTTTCGACTAAGCATTAAATATACAAATTTATCGAACTACACAGAGTATATTATCATAATTTGGTTTAAAATAATCAAACAGGTCAGATGGTGTGATTAGGGATGCTAACTGCGAAGTAAAAATCTCGTGAGCTAGTATAATATAGCAACAAAGTTTTCTTAGCTATAACCATAAAAAGCACAAAATGTAAGATTCTAATGTCCAATAATTATTTTGTCACTGAAGTCACCTGTCATTGAATATTTTCGGTTGTCGATTGTCTTATAAGGCAAGTGTATATCATTCGGGTAACTAATTGAAACACCTAATTAAATTAGAAATAACGCGGCTGTTTAGAGTACACTTAACTTAAAAATGGATCGGAAGAGATTTTACCATATCAAGGAAATCCAGGGATGCCATTACATATCAAATGCGTTAATTATTAATTACTCGTTTGCCTTATTAAATAAGTGCAATTGTGCAATATTTATTAATAAAATAACCAGCTCTTTTGGTATGAATGGGTATTTATTTATTTATTAGAGTATCTGAAAAAAATATTCTATCCAAAAAACTTTAATATTTAAACATAAACATTCGAAATATAAAAATTCCTGCTTCGAATACACAAGTGTCAAAACGGCCGAATGATAAATATCACAAAGAATTATTACGATTACAAGGCGAACATTCATTTAACCACAGAAAGAAATGATAACTATTTCGTTCATCGATCAAAAATTTTTGACCACTTATTCAGGGCGTGTAGATGATGCTACACACAATACGTACACATAGAATTATATATCTTTATTTATGAGTTTTATGACTATATTAGGGTTGCCACTAATCAGACTAATTAAATTTCATTTTATGTATCTGTCAGGTGGATGGCATGGCCATTTGATTAAATATGAAAGCTCATATAAAATACGGCAATGTGACGGTAAATTGTATAAAACGTCTCATAATCCAATAAATCACGATGGATTATAAACTTGATAATTTTGGATTAAAAATTAATGTAACGAACTAACCGATAATCACAAAACAGTAAATTAACTGAATGTTAAATTGTTGAAAAATGTGCCTCACGTAATAAAAAATTCCCGAGAAAACTTATTGTAGATTAATTACCTAGACCAAGATTAAAAGGGAGACAACGCAATGATAGCTAAATGAAAAAACAAATCAAATTCTGTTTAAGGTAGATTAATATTTGTCGCAAAATGAAGCACACAACGGAGAAATTCCATGATACGTTTGAAAGCTTTTCATGTACGGTTACATTAAATAATACTACCGATCCCATAGATAATATATATATATATAATATGAAATTTGTTGTGTCCATATGACGAAATAGATCGCACATAATAAAGAATTTAAAATTGTTGTGCAAAAGTTTCATGTTCATCTTGCAAGATTTGAGGACTTGTTCGATCACTCATGATGAGAAAGCTTTGGATACAGTGATAGCCGAAGATAACGTACAAGCAAAACATATTGCTACTAAATTTGTCACTATTTGTTTTCTATGTACTAATATTTTGAAAAATGATATCCATTTCGTTATATTCTACCTGTTTATTATAATTCATAGGCTGAAGTGAAACATGTGAAAATGTTAACCCATAAATATATCCGATAAAAAAACTAGCATCATAATCTAGACAAATTTTAATAGCAGACGCTCGTCTCCCCACTTCACTTGCTAGTGAGAACAGTTTTTAGCTTTAAAACCGGATATTGTATGCACACACCCCTGCTTCTAAAAAAAGTCAAATGACGTAGGTAATATGGGGGTGTAAGCGGAGTAATGGCATTGTATTCAGTTCACTCAGATATTGCAGGGTGCGGCCAGTATACGACTGAGCCTTCATATTATTATGGTCAGGGGCGGATTGAGGCGGGGCGCATGGCAATAGGACGACAGGGGGGAGCAAACAAGGCGCGGTAATGGAAGACAAACAGCGTCGCGACGTCCGTCTACGGCGACGCCAACGGATCAGAAAGCTTCTCAAATGGATGAGAGTTTCGGAAAAAGTAAGGATCCGCAATGGTCTATTAGAGCACGGAGACAATATACATCTTAAGTATTATTCGGTAAATAATAATATTATTGATAATGCTGAAGTTTGGATTAGAATCGTTACTGTTATTACTTTGCTTGGATCGTGGGTCGCGGGTTTGAATCCCTTAAATAGATTTATATAAAAAAAACCAACACGTTTGCGTTGAGAAAACGGCTGACAACGAATCCTTCCACACTATTAAGACTAACAATTGTGAATTCTCGAGATTCTCTTTTTTAGCAATTTTGTAAATCTCGAGAATAAGGAAATTTTATTTACTTAATATTCTCGAGAAAACTTGAGAAAATCGAGATTTTTCAAAATTTAGGAGGAATATGGGATTTATTTTTTGGTAATTTTGAATTAAATACTAAAATAATGAGGAACTAAACATTTTGAAATTTTCAGGATTCTCAAACAATTTCTCAAGAAATTAAATTTTAAATACTCTTTTTCTCGAGAATTCTCGATGACAATCTCCAGTTGATAACTATATATTTCTTTTAAAACAAAGATAATTTATCTTCAATAAGTCTTTCTTGTGCCTTTTAAGTTTTAAATATTATAATAACAGATTTTAAATAAGATTTTTCAATGAAAATACGAGTGATACAGGAAGATGATGACTCATTACGTAGGTGTTTGTATTGTTTTCTCATACATTTTGTTATGACCAATGAAATATTATTTTACAATTCGTCAAAATAAGCCGCATATATATCTTACCTATTCAGTAAGTACTTCTAAGTACTTCTTCACTTTGTCATCAGATGTAGGTAAACGACGAGGACTATTTCCAAAAAAGTGACCGGACGAGTCACCTCTACGGTTTCTTCGAAAAAACCCGACCCCATGACAGTTCTTCTCGAATGACGCTATTAACCGTTTCAACAATGCGATAATTCTTGACTTTAATTTTTTCATCTGCTAATCGCTAAGCCCATGGGGCATCCTAAATTCAGACAAAACTTGTTACGGGACTCGAAACCACGACCTGGACCCGACGAATAGGTATCGATCGATTCGCATGTTCAACCGTGTTAATTAGTAAATATAAAATAAATCATGACATCATACCGGCTAATACTAATTTATAATATTGTTTTGTAAATCTAAATAATTCAACATAATAAGATACGATGCTAAAATGCTATATAACATTTTTTTTTTAATTTATAGCGTCAACATAAATGAATATGTAATATTTTTGTACGTTTTACCTTGTTTAATCTTTGCCATGACTTGATTGACCGATGAAATTCTTCAGACGTAGCAAAGTCGAGGATCGCGAACGGCTTTTGGTCCATCTGAAATAAAGATAAAAAACATGTAACGTAAAAAAATAATAAGTCGGTTTACCACGAAATTAGAATAAATTAGGTAAAAATTTAACTAATTTTTCTATGTATGTAAATAAATATGGATTTTTACGAAACCGCTTTAGAAAAATATTATCTATCATATAAACTACAAGTAAATTGTAGGTATATTCACCACGATACATTAATTAATAATTATTAATAATAACTTGTTTAAAAAAAGGACAATTAATCTAAGTTATATATTGGATCTTCGCATTGTGAAGGCGCATCGTGTCAGATTATTGTTTGTCAGACAATTTACCCAACGGGCATCCGACCCAGTCCTGTATTTTTGGATTTATGAAAATCGGATAGATGTGGGGATCGAACCCGCACTCTACGGATTGCGAGGCGCGCACGCTAACCTCCACGCCATGACACACCGATTCTCAAAGTAGAGGTCGTGAAAAATATTTGAGAGGTCACAGAAAAATTGGTGACGGATCAAAAATGTACCAAAGATAAGTGATCAATTTTTATTGAGACTAAAAAAAAAGTATATCGATACAATTAAACAAAAGAAATTAACTCATTCTGAATTTAAATTAAGCCGTGATGTTTTTCTACACATACCCATTTCGGGGGTCCTTTGAAATTTTTTAGTGCAAAAGGGGGCGCGGAGCAAAAAGTTTGAAAAACACTGCTCTACGATACCTACCACTGCTGTATAAATGTTTAATAATTGCTTAAAGTTAATTTTTGTCACGCATCATCGACAATTTATTACCAACCCTTTGCAGGCGTGTTTAATTAAATGGTTTAAAAGTCTTAATAAATTTATTAATTTTAGTAGTTTTTTATACCTAAAGTAAAGTTATAAATATATTAGTGGAAGCTTTTAATAAAATTTAAAATAAATTTTTCACATGATGTTGGATTCCAGTAAAAAAATGTAAAAATCCGCGCTGTCAACATAAAACTCACATATAAATACGTACACACGATTTGACATAAAGTGTCCAAGAAAACTACACCTCCGACACTTTTAGTGTCGTCCACTAATGATGTGCCCCATTAGAGCCCTCTACCATGGGACATTTCCTTCAAATGTCCCGTAAAGTGGCTCAATCGGACGTCGCGGCAATATCCTAAATGTCCCCGAGAACGCTGCACTGCTCCACGATGCGTTTAATGAGAAAATTTGACAGCTTTGGATGAACTTCGCCAGCGCTAAACTTTAATAAGAGTTGAAAGAGAAACTTTTCAAGTGCTTTGAAAAATTTGCAAGACAAAAGAAGAAAAAATGTAGAGCTTTGAGAAAGTATACCGTCCAATTAGTTTTGTGTACTTCAATCATGTTTTGACATATTAACATAATATAATTAATTTCGTGTACTGTCAACATTAATTTAGAAGATATTGAAACAATGTTTTTTATGGCTACGTTGTTTATTAAAATTTAATTTTAAATAAAAGAAAATTTGTCAAGGAAAATGGAATCAATGAATATTGCACCTAATCATTATAATTATAAACTGATATAACGGTTTTTTTCTGAATTAGAACTAACCACAGCTATACCATACATATAATCACAATCTGTAATGTATGTAATACTTAGACACTTTATGGAATAATCTAGAATTATGACTGTTATCTCGTGGGGATGAGACACCGCGAAGTATAAAACTACTAATTGGTTTACTATTCATAATGATTATTTTAATCACCAAATTCGATTTGAGATGCACATTACTATTTAAATGTTATCCAAAAGAAAATATTCCAACAAATGGAGGGGGTATTATTTTAATTTTGGTTACAGAAGCTAGTTTCTCTAGGAACGTCAACGCCGATTATTGATTACGGTTAGTGTAAGTATTCGGGTTTCTTATTACCGTGTTTTTGGTTGGTTTCGATACACTATTTTTACATCACATTGTACGCCAACAATATACATTTTACAATATCTAGTATACGGATCTATATTATTTTAAGTTTTAATTGCATTGTGTGAATGAGCAAATATGTACGCTCGCGTGTAAGTTAAATTATTTTTTTAATTTGTAAGCCTGTTTATTAGCCCAGTTTGCCTAGTTTACTTAGTTTATCTACAAAGCTTAGATATGAAATATAAAACTTGTTTTTAATTAATTTATGAGTCATCTTGACGCATTTAATATTAAGATGAATTTTGTTATACCTGCTATTATAAACGATTGGGAAAAAGTACAAAAAACAAAAACGTAAATATTGAATAAATATTTACTTAACAAATTCTCTCATTCATTATATTCTTACGATTTCTTCTACGAATAATTTCTAGCGTTATGTCAAACACCCCGTTCATTATGAGTGAAAAAATCATCACCCCCAAAGGAAAGGCTCCGTTTGATGTAAAAAAATATTACAGGGTGTGTTTCCGGAGATAATTAGAAACCATTGTATACGAATTTCAAAAGGACACTGGTGTCTAAACTTTTTAATCAACTGCTATTCAGAAAAATAATTAATATAAATGTTTCAAATTAAAATTATACTTAAATTACAAACCTGTTACTAAGTAACCATATTTTTGTGAAAACGCTGGATTGTTTGGGACAATTTTGGATGAAAAATTAGTAATATTTAGGTAGATGATAGTATCTACTCATTAAAGAAATACTTTAAGTTACTTTAAACAATGGAATGTTATAGTTTTAAAGAACACATCGTTTTCTGCAATAAAGTAATGATACCACTAATAAAATGATCGTCAATCCGGTATTCGTTTAGTGATTTTTTTTTGTTTACGTATAGGCCATATTTTTCATTGTTTAAATGTAATATACTACCCTGTCGGAGATATAATATGTTATTTTATAATAGTGGTTGTTACAAATGCGTTATATTGCCACAGCATTGATCTTTTGAACAGTGTATGTAAATAAAACGTCCACTTCACTCCGTTTTACCAATGAAAGTTCTAATACAAAATGCCTATCCTCGAAATAACGTGCGATTTTTTTCGATATCAACATCATTAAGCACAATACAATAAAAAAGCCTCTCAGTTGTACTCATAAATATTAAAAGCACTGCAGTAACACCAGATAACAAGAAAAGTCCACATTTTAGTCCATTTCCTGCTGTCAATCCTGTGCGCCCCGCCTAAAATGGCTGCTTAGGAAATGACAGCACAAAATGGCGGTCGCGGCGGCCATGACGGAAGTTTTCCATTTTAACAGACAGCGCGATGATAAACCGATTAAATGTGATTGTAGGTACAATTTAAGGGGGAGTTTAACACAAATAATAAAAGTAAAGATAACAACGTTTTGATTCCAAGTAAAAAAAAAATTCACATAATGGATGGGCGAGATAGTTTCTGTACAGGGCAAGCGATTCTTTAAAATTAAAGTGGGTGGAAAATGTAGCGAGTAGCAGGTTACAAAATAAATTTAACTGAACATAAACCTACAGTAAAATTCCTCCACGCCAAGCCCTCCTTTATGAAATACAGCTGAACTCCCACAAATTTAACTGAAAAAACAGCGAACAATCGCAAAAAACTAAATTCATTGTAGGATAATATATTATTTTTCGATGAATTTAAAATTAACTTAACTGGACAAGATCGAAGGCGAATTGCTTGCAGACCTCCCAATATACAAATAAAATATATAGTTTATTTACATATTATATTTGTGCTATGTTTTGTATTATGTTTGAGTATGGAGCAAGGTGGTGGGGTCGGTAATGATATGGGATTATATGGCGAGAGCAACGGAACCGCAGCACCCCGGAAACTTCGAATTCATCGATACTGCAATACTATTGACAAAATAAAGTATCTTTCAATGTTTAAAGTAATTTAAAGCACTCGCTCAGATAATTAAAAATGCCACACGTTTATTATTTTCAGCGAGATAACGAAAAAACATTTCTATTTAGTTCAAGAGTTGCTGTTGTATAACAGTCAAAGGTAATTGAAACCCTACTGATAATTTGTGTGCTCAGATTAAAAAGCATTGATTATATTTATAAACAATTATACAAATACAGTCATCTAAAAATTCAAAAATATACACCCCAGCATGACTAAAAAATTGGCAAAAAAAACTATACCACGAGTTCCAAGGCGTCTCCAGGCACAAAATATATGTGTATTATAGATATAAAAGGTAAAAAGCTACAAAATATTAGACCATTTTTAGTCGTATAAATATAATTTCATCTCAGTACTGTGTGCACTCAGTGAAGACAAAATGAGATAATGTTTCTTATACGTAATACATATTAAATCGGTACACAAGCTATTAGTATTTTTAAAGTAAAATATTTTTTTTCAATACTCAAATGACAGACGAGTAATATTTTTAAAACACCGTGGTATCTTAGACGTTTCTGTTGGAAGTGGGTAATGACTTTGTATTATTATAAGTGTATTTAATAGTTATTTTTTTACAAAGCTTTGATGGTGTTTACACCTTGTTAGGAAAATTAAGCAAAATGGAGAGCCCTCAAATGCGTTGGATGGAAGTCTCTGTTACTCATAAAACATAATATTCGATCCTCGCATTTTCTTTGTTACTTATTCATAAATAAGAGGACAGAAATAAATTACTCGCTTACATACCATTATTACGCCCAACAACCTATAAATAGTCGCACAATATCGATTATTTGAATTATTATGAATTGATGTGTTGGTATTCGATATTATTTATTTGTTACATGCTGCAACTGTTTCGCCCACTAATGTGCTCCGGGTGAGGTAATAATTCATTAAATATGGCGATTCATGGTGACCGGTAATGTTAAACACTTTTTCCTATCCGGACACGGTTTTTTTTGTACCGTTACTGTATTTTTTGTTCTCTTTTTAACAAATTTAAAGTAAAAGATTACCAGTTTCCAGTGACGTAGTCAGAGTTTATTTTTACCCACATGTATACGAATAATTCGTTGGCTGCCTTCATCCGATGTATCGATTTTTATTACTTTCGCGAGAATTACCGGGTCCAGCGGATTCGACGTCATCATTAAAGAAACCATAATATACTTTTATTGAGTTTTAAGATATTGCATATGCCTATCATCTAGAATTAAGACAGAAAGCTTTCTAAAATATGTTTATCTTCAGTTTTCATCATTCGTTTAGAATTACGGTATATCTGGCATATTATCTTGTCGGTAGCCGAAGGGTTTATACGATTTCTCGATATGGAACTAAACAGCGTTGAAATCAAATGATCTTTGACTATCCTCGTGCGAGTATGGGTTGTGGGTTGTTCGCCATCTTGTATTATTTAAAAAACCCCAATTCAGTCTTTCAAATAATACATTGTACAAACTTTATAATAATACTTCCTTATTGTAAACATCATTTTTCTTTCACTCCATCAATTATAAATAGTGAAAAAAAATTCATATGGAAAATTTTCTAAAATTATACTACTTGTATAGTTTTAATGGCTATGTTTATATTTTAGAAACTTTATATTAACGGTCTGCTTTCTCGAAATGAAAACTCTACTTCATTTGAAAGTACTAGGTGGTTCCCTTCACCGAGAAAGCGCTCATTTATCCATTTTTTTTTTGTTGCATACTATTGTATAATATACAATCAAATGTTTTGAAATACAGTTGCAATTGAGCTATATTTATTTTTCGATTTTAGCGGTTTCGTTCGTTGACACATTTTTATTTAAATAAACCAAACTATATAGTTTGCACAACATTGTCGAAAATCTATAACGAAGTGACATTATTATGATACGAATTTGGACTGATTCTCGAAAGAGTAAACATAAAATACGTATTCAATTAAAGTAGCATAATGCTTCCGAATTCACTGTGGAATAGTTCAATATAGACTAGATTTAATAGATATAGATATTTAATTTATAACAAAATATCTTATTATCGGCGCGAGATTGGCAACATTATCATAAGTAGTAAAATTGAAAAAAAATGGAACACTTTATCCTCAATAATCGTGTAATATGACTTGACGACACACGACTTACGTTAATCTAATGTGTAAATCATTTTGACAATGCATCAATAGTATTGATGCGGTTTCCTGTTGCGGCCCTGCATTTTAGTGAGCTCCACGGAGCGTGGCGAACCTGCATTGTGACTCGCCGTTTGACGGGTCATTGTTACAACAATGTAGCCTGCAAGTTACAACACAGCAGAACACACGGTGGGAAACAAAAGCTAAACGTTTTTACAAGATATAAAATTATCGTTGGATATCTGTTAAAATGGCCGAGTTAAAATATGTTCAAATATCTATCGAGCACATAAATGAAAAATTCTACATTCGACATTTCAAAGAAACGATACAGTTTGCACAGTATCCACAGGGCGACATGACAATTCCCAACCGTTCTAATAATATTAATTAATGCACGATATGAGTTATATAAAAACTGCGGGCTATTTCATTAAAATGAAGTTAGTTGATTATAATATAATAACTCTGAACATTCATAAATAGAAATAAAAATGACAAAAAATATCAATTCACAACAAATATAAAGAGTAGTATAATATTTATTACTAATACACACAAGAGTTAATTAATAACATTACATAACATTAATGAAGAATGAGAAAAAAAAGGAAATCAAATAAGAAATGTTCAAAAGTAAAGATAGAGCGTCAGTTAAAATACAAACTTTTATTGTGTTTCTATTTACTTTTACAACAGAAGGGGCGGCGTCACGAAGAAGATTGAGAAACTCCGATATGGACAAATATAAATTAATGACAGTACGAATTCCAGGATAGCACCTTTGACAAACGGATGGTTCTGAGTCGCATCGAATTTTATACGAGACATCTCTAAAATGTGGAAGTCGGTTACATACAGAATTCTCAGGGAAATTATGGTATGTAACATTTGCATTGTTTAGAAAACGTGTGAGACAAGTAATTAATTTAGACTGACTATAATATTGCCCTTCAATGTAATGACTGAAATCTCGAAATAGTTTCGGACATATAGAATATATTGTTAAGACAATAATAATAAGATATTTCAATGGTATTTTCATCGATAAATAATGATCTATTGTAAAAAGTTTTATAAAATATCAATATTCACCGGAAATGATCATGCCTTTTTTTTGGTTATGAGTAAACGAAATGCCTATTATTTTATTAATTGGACGCAGGCAAATATAACGCAACCGCCCACGGGGCTAGTAATAACATTATTTACGATTTAATCACCTGGCGTTTGGACAAAAGCTGCAATCAAATTGCTTTATTGTTATGGAATACTTAATGATAATAATAATAATAAAAAAACGAAACCACTGCGCCTTCCTTCGCCCACACCCCTTGATGAGATTGAATTTGCGGGATTTTATAAAAATGGCAGCAAAATATCCATTCATTTTACACTATCAATGTCACTTTTTGTTATGTTTGTATATGATTTAATATATCAATACCGTCGTTAAATTTTAGATGGTACTTTCGAGATATACTGCTATTTTAACGTTCGTTACATCACGCTATTCGCTCACAGACTAACAGAAAAGTGAGTATATAAGTAGTTTTATGGTTTATATATAGTATATTTTATACAGTAGTTTTATTTATTGAATGATAACTAACGTTGGCAAACATTTAAAGATAAATTACCTTTACGCCGAACGGAATGAGTTATTTTTGGATGATTTAAAACGATTCTTTAAAAAAATGCGAGCATTTTGCTATGGACCATATATCGGCCCCTTGTGGGCGCCTCTTAATAAGAAACGTATTTTATTATCTCATATGCGTCTTATTACAGTTACAATAATGTCATTCTTTACAAGTCGGTATGTATGTCAGGATGCGTCCTTGAATAAAATTATATCTACATTGCTAATTTGAACAATATTGCGATGATTCATAAAAGATTGCGTCTTAAAATTGCACCGTTTAATACGCAATATACACCGAAAGAAAAGAACCGTAAACTTGATACGAATCAATGATTCATAATCCTGGTAAGACCTCCATTGCGAAGTTTGGCACTCTTGATACAGTTTGTAAGCGCAAATATTTAATGCACTGTAGCACAAGTACTAGCTTCGATATTATAAATACAATGTTATATGCACCGAAACTTATATACTTCGCATGCATGAATGAACTTCATATTTTGGTTTGGATATATTGCTTACCCGGGAGGAAATATATTGCGTAACTTAAAGCAATATAGTTGATTGCGAACGATACTTTCAATTTGGGTTTTATTACTTTCATTGCTGCAGTAGAGCATAGATGCAGTCTATAATCTTTCATTATCACGAGATGATTTTTTTTAAATGTACGATTGGTTTTTAAACTAAATTATTAAGAAAACATTTTCGTGTCTTTCCTAAATTAAATCAAAGTAGGCTGACTACTCGTATATGCTTCATCAATTTTATTCAAAATAGTAGTTCTCACATCTTAACCGCATATGTTGTCTCTTCTAGTTTTTTTTCGATAACATCACATCGTTAAAACTTTCAATGGAGTAATTTTATTACAATTAGGTTTAGTCAATGCCTTTCGCAGAAATGTATATTATTACTATTGATTAGTGTACAGAGATAGCACATGCATCCAATAAGGATGATGTAATGCAATAAATTATTGAATTTTTTACGACATCTGAAATAGGATGACATAGAGGAAACGTTCGTATGGAACTAGGATCCACCACCACCATGTTGATGTTGAATAAAATAATAGAATGGAATAATTCAATCATCACAAGTGTATTAAATGTAAATGATATAAAAAGATAATGGTCAGTAAACCACTAAGCTGCACTTCCATATATTATATCAATAATTAAAAATGCCTTAGCAGTATATTTTTATTTACACTATAATATATATTAATTAAATTTATTAATACTAATAATTTATTTATACTGCATACTTGAAATTATCATTGCATAAAGTTTACATGCATGTTACGACAAATAGAGAAGTAATATTGCGTTAGTTTGGGCAACACATTAGAGTCAATACTTATTTCAGACTGATTTCGCGCACTAAAAATGACTCAGAGCTAAAACCATTGATTCTAAATCTTTTTCTTTGCGTTTCATAGAAATGTTTAAAAATTAACTCTTCTATACGTCGTATTCAAAGAAGCTAACGTAATGGATGATTAATTACATTGTCAACCTGTTTATAATGAGTATAAATTAATAGAAAATTAAATAAAAATATGAAAGGGTATCTCCTGATGTAAGTAATAAAATAAAATAAAATAGCACAATCAATTCGTCATTCACGAGAAGTATTGACTCCGTATATTTTACATATTGCATAAGTAATGCATCTTTATACTTTGCACATACTTTATACACTTTACATGAGGCATTTTAAGCTTGAAAATTGTTTGAAATTAATAAATACCAACTATCCATCCACGTTATTATTACAAAGTTATGCAATGTCAAAATTAAGAACATAAAATCATTATATTTGTATGTATTAAGGAAGCTGCAAGTGTATATAATCTGAAACTAGTAGTAAATGATAAAAACTGTACATCATTGATATATTTTGATGATATTTGATGTATAACTACTAATCTTAAACTGACTTCAGTGAAAATTCAAAAATTGTACGTAATTGACGTATTATCATTAAACGACAAAAATCAATTGATTTATATGTATACCGGTTTATAGAATGGTTAGAGCTTTCACATTTTAAGGTAAACAACGGTGTAATTAATATTAATATCACATTCCCTGAATCCAAATTCAAAAAGTAGGCACGTCTCTCATTTAATTTTACTAGCTACAATATTATCACAATACTTCTATTCTGAATTTATATAATTTTTTTTTTAACCATGTTCGCTCCCAA